>JAVFBW010122308.1:0-14739 GCA_034783835.1 Mopalia ciliata
TTGATTGGTGGTTTATGCTATGTTTAAGGGTATTTCACTTATATGACGGGGGTGTATTTCAACAATACTTGATACTACCACAACCAAGATGTGAAGCATTTCCATAATGTTGGAAAGTTAATTTTCCTCCAGTGCTGGATGGTCCTTCAATAGAAGACATGGAGTTATGTTTAGAACCCCCCTACACAAAAAAGTATAGATAGTTTTAAAGAGATAACCACTTGACGTACATCCTTATTTATTTTGAAATTTAGCCATAATTGAGTTGTCATTTTTTTATCATCCGATGTGAAAGTTTTCTTTATCGATTCCCGCCCAAAAGGCAAATATAACAGTTCTGTGAATACTTGGCGGAGTCATGTCTTCCCATTCATTGATCGGACAATGGGATACTAGATACTCAGCTACATTGCATTTGTGGCACGCATCTCTTCCTTCGCGTCAAATATTCCAGTTGTCCCGGTGAATATACAGCTAGCTTTATTCTCGACCATTTATCTTGTTCTTTCCTCTTAACTCGGGATTTTGCTTTGTTACGCTTTATTGTGCATGCTTCTTAATTAAGCATGCAATCGAAATGATAAATTCAGTTCATGTTACCCTGGTACTGTCGAACCTAAGTTGCATCATGAAGCCGATCTGTGTGTGAGGCAACTTACTTTTGTAACGCAAACAACACTATGGCAAATGCATGGTCAATTAGGGTAAGCTCAAAACGAGACAACTTCCGTTTGGAACGCAAACAACACCATACATTGTAAATTGTAAACCCGTGTATTGAAGTGAAGGCAATACAGGTCTATACTGTTTCCTTCGTCCAATGTTCTGGTATTGAGTGTGACATACGAGTAAAACAACTCCCGTTACAACAATAAAACTGGCTAATTGTATCGATATACATTTCTGTGCTGTGGTTAACTGTAGTTGTATAATGGGAGGGAGCTTCCTGTTGCCCTGGTGTTCTCGCAGCTAAGCGACAGTATAAAGCCGATATGTTTGTGATGTCTTTGTACTACTTCCTGTGTTTACCCATACTTGTCTTTGCTTGGTGGCAGTGGTGTCGAGGGGTTCGTTCAACCATTGAGCTGACCCGTCGCCATATGAGTGAAATAACCTTAAGTGTGACGTAAGCCCCAATCAATCAATCTGTCAGTCAGTCAATCAGTGATGTTATGTTTATATGCACTATAGTTGAGACGATTATGTCGAGTATATGCCGAAGCGCTATGTCGTCCAATACTGAAGTGGATATTCATAGATCTGTCTCTGTCGGATTCTGTGTTATCAATAGCGTGCTGATCGTTCCCTAAAAGGCATGACGTCTGTGATTATCAGCTTATTATGAAAGCAACCCAGAAATATTGACTGGAATCAGTGTCTCTCGGCAACGTTTTGAGCTTGGATTGGATATCCTTTGATGTATGACGTTTGTATTATCCAGTTCTGATCAACGGAGCCTTGAACGTGTACATGATATGTTTGTGTCTGTATAACAAACACTCGATATGGCTTCTACCATTTTGAAAAACATGCCGCAGGCTTGCACGTTATTGCACGCGTGACATAACTATGAGTATGGCGTCAAAGCCAAATCAAACAGAACAAAATTGATTCAAAACAATAAAAGGTCAGAGGTCATATACCGGCTTTAGGCAATAAAAGCAAGTTCATCCGCGAGTACGAAGGTCTAGATAAGCAAATATTCTTCGTTTTGGGCGAAGTACCATTGAGTACGGTGGGAAACACTGATCAGACAAAATCATGCCTGTGATTATCAGAAGCCACTTCAACAGTCCATTGACTAGATTCACTGAAGATATACCCAGTGAATAGGTACACAGATAAGCTTTGGGCTCACAACACAAATGTAGACTATAGATTGTTTAAAAGGTATTATCGCTTTGTTTAGGGCATTGTTGGCTTTGACGTTTAGCCACAATGGACTTCTCATTATTCTACATCCGATGGGAAACATTTTTTTAATTTTTTTTTTTTTTACAAAAATCGAAATCCACCCAAGGCAAATAAACAATTGTGATTTATTAAACCAGGGCTGAATTCAGATTTATTGATCTGATAATGGGAAAATATACTCTGTCATATTGTATTTCTGGCACGTATCCCTTTCTGCACCTGAAAGGAAAACGGCGAAATTATTAAGAAAATACCGTTAGCGTTTTATTTAGAGAATTTGTTGCACTATTCTTAAAAGGGGGTTTTGCTTACTTGAATTGGTTTCGCATCGACAGGAATGATGCATGAGGTATCTAGCTAAGTTGGCCAGACACGTACGTTATTTAATGGTGGTTAATTACAGACTTGGTTTCCTTGCCATGTCTTTCATTCAAGGAGATTTCCCTACTGGATACTAGATTTGCATGATAATCTATTTATACCCACTCACCGGTCATTCCAATTATTTCAATGGAAGTTCGTTAAATTCGCGAGATTTTACGTGAAATATATAACCTATCCCGTATTCTTTTTCCAACGTTCAGAGTAGTTATTATATTGGTAATGTATCTCTACAGTATTTTGTTTCCATCGGGTCAACCCTTCTTAGCTTGAAGAGAAGAGTCCAGGTCAGAAAATGTTACAGATTAGAAACCCATCCAAGAAAAACACAAAATACTTCTAGGTACGTACGCTGCGAAACCACAATAAAAAACCTACTGAATTTGTTATCATGCTTCCCATATAAATATTATAGATTCGTTGAATCTAGCATAAATACCAAAATATGGAGACGACCAATAGGTAAGTGGATATCCATTGAGCTGCCTTCTTATCGAATGCTTTGTTACCGATGGCTAATGCTAATGATTCCATAAAAGGCATGCTGTCTTTGACTATCAGCTAATTACGAGAACCATCAATTGATCAGTAATGGTTTAAGCTCGGATTGGTTATCCTTTGATGCGTGACGTTTTTTGTTATCCAGTACTGTTCTCCATAAGTGTCTATGATATGTGTGTTTTCTTAATAACAAAAAAATCGATATATGGCGTCCAATTGTTTGAAACATTATGCTGATAGCAGAACAGCCTTTCTCGTCATCTGTTTTTTCCTACGTCCTATTTTTTTAGTTATATGATTCACTTTATAGCATTGATCTATATATAAAGCAAACAAACATATATATGTTGATTTATCGAATAGTTTTTTACGCCACCCGACATTTACACCATTTCATATGTATTGTACTAGGCAGCCATGGCAGCGATACAGTAGGTCACTAAAACATGCGTGCCCCAATATGGCACCTTGACGTTCTCGTGCAAACATTGTTACAAATTAGGGTAAGTCAGTCATGTAAGATATGGACTCAATATTAGGGCCAGTTGTAGTGTTAGGTTAAGGTTAGTCTAAGGGTCATGTAAGGGTTGCCTTTAGGGTTAGTTTAGGGCTACATTTAGGATCAGTGAAGGGCTAGGTTTAGGGCAAGTGAAGGTTTAGGGTTAGTTGGGTAGGGTTTAGGTTTAGCAATAATCTAGGGTTAAGTTAAGAGTCACATTTAGTGTTAGATTTGGGGTACGGTTAACTATATATTAACCCTAATCTAATTAAGGATGAACGTTTTATCCTACATAACCGACATGCTGCAAGCGATTTTTCTTCCTGGTAAAGTTTTGAGTTTCAGGTTAAGGGTTAGTGTTATGGTATGGTTAAGTATTGTTAAGTTGAGGGTTAGTGTTATGGTATGATTTTGTGTTGTTTTGTTTCGGGTAAGTGTAAGCGTTTGGTTTAGTGTTGTTAGGTTAAGAGAAAGTGTTACGGTATGATTTAGTCTTGCAAGGTTAAGAGTTAGTGTTAAGGTATGATTTAGTTTTGTTAGGTTAAGAGTTATTGTTAGGGTATGATTTAGTTTTGTTGGGTTAAGAGTTATTGTTAGGGTATGATTTAGTTTTGTTAGGTTAAGAGTTAGTGTTAGGGAATGATTTAGTTTTGTTAGGTTAAGAGTTAGTGTTAGGGTATGATTTAGTTTTGTTAGGTTAAGAGTTAATGTTAGTGTATGATTTAGTTTTGTTAGGTTAAGCGTTATTGTTAGGGTATGATTTAGTTTTGTTAGGTTAAGAGTTATTGTTAGGGTATGATTTAGTTTTGTTAGGTGAAGAGTTAGTGTTAGGGTATGATTTAGTTTTGTTAGGTTAAGAGTTATTGTTACGGTATGATTTAGTTTTGTAAGGTTATTGGTTAGTGTTAGGGTATGATTTAGTTTTGTACGGTTAAGGTTTAGTGTTAGGCTATGATCTAGTTTTGTTAGGTTAAGGATTATATTAGGGTATCATTTAGTTTTGTTAGGTTAAGGATTACTGTTAGGGTAGGATTGAGTTTTGTAAGGTTATTGGTTAGTGTTAGGGTATGATTTAGTTTTGTTAGGTTAAGGTTTAATAGTGTTAGGGTATGATTTAGTTTTGTTAGCTTAAGGTTAGTGTTAGGGTATGGTTTAGTTTTGTTAGGTTAAGGGTTAGTGTTGGGTATGATTTAGTTTTGTTAGGTTACGGGTTAGTGTTAGGGTATGGTTTAGTTTTGTTAGGTTAAGGGTTAGTGTCAGGGTATGGTTTAGTTTTGTTAGGTTTAGCGTTAGTGTTAGGGTATGGTTTAGTTTTGTTAGGTTAAGGATTAGTGTTAGGGTATGGTTTAGTTTTGTTAGGTTAAGGGTTAGCGTCAGGGTATGGTTAAGTTTTGTTAGGTTTAGCGTTAGTGTTAGGGTATGGTTTAGTTTTGTTAGGTTAAGGATTAGTGTTGGGGTATGGTTTAGTTTTGTTAGGTTAAGGGTTAGTGTTGGGTATGGTTTAGTTTTGTTAGGTTACGGTTTAGTGTTGGGATATGGTTTAGTTTTGTTAGGTTAAGGTTTAATAGTGTTGGGGTATGGTTTAGTTTTGTTAGGTTAAGGGTTAATGTTAGGGTATGATTTAGTTTTGTTAGGTTAAGGGTTAGTGTTGGGGTATGGTTTAGGTTTGTTAGGTTAAGGTTTAATAGTGTTAGGTAATGGTTTAGTTTTGTTAGGTTAAGGTTTAGTGTTGGGGTATGATTTAGTTTTGTTAGGTTAAGGGTTAGTGTTGGGGTATGATTTAATGCTGTTATATTGAGGGTAAGTGTTACATTAGGTACAGATGTATGTTCACCAACATGTGATGTCAGTGCCCTGAAAATAAAAGTGACATAATCCGGAAATTACGCCTCAAACGGGCATGTACTTTATAAAACATATATACGGAGCACGGGCAGGAACGCTCCCATAGCTACTTCCTTTATTGGTACGCCGAATTGCTGGCCAAGGCTAAGACCACGTCACATTAAGAGTAAGAGGGGAACAGAACATGGTTTGACGTTTTCTGTTTTATTTTGTTAATGGATTTTGTGGCAATTGCAATAGGTCGTGTGATTAAAGCGGTCAATTCTGTAAATACTGTTATTCCCGTTATAGCCACATAATGTCTTCCCCGTGCTAATTGTATGGGTGGGGAGCTCAAGCCGGCAGTCACAGATTGCTAGATAAACTTCTCTAACGAGCCCTTACCTTGTCGGTAAGTGATTAAACCAGTGCGTGGAATAGACTGTCTGATTTAGGGCTGGTTGTTGACAGAATAGTATTCAATATATCACGTTTGCTAATGATTAATCCCTGTACTCGACAATACTCCGGCGCAATGATATAACGAAATAAACCCAGATAAACTCATCGGGATCATTAGTCTGCGTTGACGAGAAGAGAACTGGCAGACCCCTAGATTCGACACGTAGACGGCCCTGGAGACGTGGGTCAGAACCACTTTCGTAACTGATAGCTCGTTGAGTCAACACACGGGTTAATAGTTGACTTGTGACTTGTCGCTTGACGCTCGGCCTGATCAGAACAGTATCAACCAATATGGCACACTAATAGGCATGTTGGGAAACCAGCGCGCGTGTTTTATAAGTAGTATTTTATAGGTAGTGTCTATACAAGTTAGACAGCACTTAAGCTGCATTGATCTCGATAATTTTGGCGTTCATGAAAATAACTTATTACAATCATGAGATTCGCCAGTGTAATTGTAGACGTTCTATAGTACAGAGATTGGTTACCCAAAACTTAGAAAAGTCACGAATAGCGGATTAAATCACCAATCTAGGATCAGATATAAACCTTCGACATGGAGTGACGTCATTTAATACCGGATTAAATATAACAGTGCTGTTACTACTTGCCCCAGAAGGTACTCGTCATGTACTTGCCATTCAAAATGAGCTTTCAATTTATCTCCGTTTATATAACTTAATCGCTTAGCTAGTAAATCAACTTTATCGGTGTACAGTGTTTATTGCCGAATGTATTCAGAAACACGAGTAATTCCATGCAGCCGAGATTGTGTGATATTTATTATTGTCCACACTGTCGTCTGGCTTCTGAGCGTTTGGTAGTAAATAAAATATGTTACTGACAAAAGAACTGATTTTTTATGTTGCCATATACATTCTAGAAAAATAAAATACAAGTGAAGAAATTAAAAATTTACCCAAAATATGGATTTGTCCTTAAATATAGGTTGGGAAACCGGCTATCAGTCCTAAGACTTGGATAGCCACTTTCCGGACCTGTCTATGTTTAATTAGGATAGGCGCAGACTTCGAGGCCTATCTTTATGAAACATTGGAGAACACATTCTCCATTGATTGTAGTTGTGTCTTTTGCTGTTATGGATTAACCAGGTATTTAACATTTTCAAGGGATACAAAGTTGAACTTAGTCCTTACTAGAGACGAATTTCATTTCCGGCGCAGAGCTTTAAAACAACAAGGACCGTCCGTCTTAATCAGACTTGTTTTGCAAAGTCACTATAAATTACTTTTGTTCCTTTTTCTATAATTTATGGATTGACCATTTTTGTTTCTTTCCATGGATATAAAATCATACCATAGTTTCACGTGGTTGGGGTTACTTTGGTTATTGTGTACATTGAGGGTCTATACATGGCACTCGACGAGGGCGGACATTGGATTTTTGTTTCAGTTCAACATTCGAAATTTATGATGGTGAAAACATTACTTCGAAATTCCAAGAACAGATACCTTAATTTGAGCTGGGAATATAGTTTCATCAATGAACGTATTGCAGTTGTTAACAAGGTGTTGGAGATTAATGTGATAATCAGAACAGATATTGGAACTGACGCAGCAGACTACACTCCCCATTGCTGTCTTTTGTCCTGTGTTGAGATAAAAAATAATGAATGTCATTTTCTCATAGCTTAAAATAGTCTTTTTGGCAAAATTTACAATTTTAAAGCTTTATTTCCCTGAAAACCAAGTACCTGCAATGTTGCATTCGAAAAATGGTTTACGAAAGATTTATTTTCTGTCAGTTTATTTGACTATGGTTAGTCGGACAAAGACGTCGACTGACAGTTCTAAGCATAACTTTGAAAAACGAGGCATCAGTTTGTAGCTCCTGTGCAATTCCACTAAATAAACTAATGTATTCGGTGTTTTAGTCAGTACATTCCGAGAAACAAGACGCAAAAACGCAATACATTTGTCTCCCTACAATAAAATAACTTGTTATTATTGGACCTCCATCAAATTTACACATTTGTAAACCTTGATGTCCAAACGTTTTACAAATATTACCATTCATAGCCTTCCCACCTAATGTCTGCGTGAAATTGGGCGTGTCCGTAACTCAACCACTTAACCGCATAACCAACACTATCACCAGGTTAGACATTAACAAATCGGACTGTCGTGACTGATAGTGTGTGAATGACGTGTTGTGAAGTTTTCGTTGACGTTGTACGTGCCTGATTTTTGATAGTACAGATTTTCCTGAAGTCGGGCGGCGTGGTTTAACTTAATGTGATACCACGGAGTTACCGAAATAGCATCTGCTTGTCTAAACAACGTCTACACCCACACACAATTATTGCGAATGAAACCTCGTCGCCATATGGCTATATTTTTTGATGAGGTAAGAAAGGTTTGCTACAAATTGATCTCAGATTTCCACTGATAAACACCGGACATTACCTCTGATAACTTCTGTCGTGTATCTGGTTTGCAGTGGGAGAACATTTTATATATCTATATATTTATATATTTATACATTTATATCTCAATATTATTCTTTCCAATAGCGGTCTTGTGGTGGTACTATGTAAATGTTCGGTATGTTAACCTGCCGGTGTGTGTCCCGATGATTCATTGATTGATTGGTGGTTTATGCCATGCTTAAGGCTATTTCACTTATATATCGGGGGTGTACTTCAAAAATAATTAATACTACCACTATGAAGCATTTCCATAAGGTTGGAAAGTTAGTTTTCCTCCAGTGCTAAGTAAAGAAACCATTGCTACTCTTCAACAAACTGCCCTTAGCCAGAGGGTGATGTGTTGGCGAACTTGAGCATTTGCGTGTCTAAATGGGTTTAGTCGATTATGACAAAAATAATCGTATATGGTAATTTTTTTTGGTCTTTTAGAAGGTGAAGATTTACAGTATTTTCCGTATTTTGAAATAACGCTTTCTTAGTTTGAACAGGTTGTAGTTTTAATTTTCAGAATCTGTTCAAACTAAGAAAGTGTTATCCCAAAATAATGAAACCTATAATAATCGTATAGTTTAAAGAATTGGAGAATAATATCATCGGTGGCACTTACGGGCTTCCGTAGCTAACAGCGTCATTAGAATAAAAACAGGAGGAAATCCCCTCGCTAAACAAAGACAAGGAAAACCTTCTGGTGATCAATGCTGTTTTGTTTTTATTACAGAGTTGTTTCGACCTCATTTGTTTCCAAGCCACTTTTAATTGGATCCAAGGGAAGCTTTGATTTATTTCTGTCACGTAAATTTTCTCAAGCAGCAATGTTTCCTTTATATAATTTCTATTTTCATAGATGCAAGGCTGGACTAGTTTATAATTAGAAGTGGATTTCGTTTCTTGAACAGAAGCTGTAATCTTAATGGAATATATTCACAAAACTTGTAAGACTCATTAATCATGAACCGTATTTGCACACCATGGCCTGTGGATACGTCTTTAGATGATATCGCGTATTGCAAATCATATTTGGATATATTTGTGTGTTAACCATGGTGTTCAAATGATCATTGAAGGGCTATGCCACCGGTAGAAGTCCCTTGTTGGACTTAGTAAAATTCTTGTACACTCTTACACAAATACGGCTCTTATTAATGTTAAAGGGCCTGTAACCATTTTTAATTATTGTTTGGGGAATTCATACTCTTTGGATCAATAATGGTACAATATTAAAGCATATAGGTTAGGTTTTTTAATTTAAAGGAAAGAATTATTTAATTGGAGTAAATCAGGAACCTGTCTGTATAATAAGCCTTACTATAACATTTGGTGAAAATTGTTTTGGTTGTTTTTAATATGGCTTAGTCCGCACTGAGTTTAAGTTGTTTTGCTTGTTTATACCAAGATGTCGATCAGGAATGGATCTAGCTATGATAAAACGGACGTGATCTGAATTGTGAAACCCTGAAGGAATTTGGGTAACCCAATTGGCTGTAGATGCGATTTAATCTATTCTTTATTGTATCAAACTCCATAGATAATCAAAGCTGCGAAAAAAGTTGTTTGTTAAAAATAGAGGCCTACTGGATAGGATGTTGGACGCACTTTCCGACAAGTGGTAACAATTGTGATTCGTAGTGGCTATCGTGTTTTAAGGTATGAAATTATTAAATGGATATCATAAAAGTTTGATTTCTATATCCTGAGAGCTATATTCTGTAAATAACTCTTTATATCGAAATGCATTTTCTTTTCCACTCTGTCATTTCCACATCAACTATACTTATTCATCTGGAAAATACGCACTTTAAACGAGGAAAAAAATTCCCGTGGCAATTCAATCCAGAAACCCAAATTTACATTCTGTCATTATTGCAGCACACTCCTCTACTTTGAGTTTTTGGGGTCATAAGCTTAATGTTGCTGAGAGATCTAAAGTCACAGTAGGTTCTTGACTTCCTTTCTGTCGATTTCAAATTCTCCTTTGATAATACAAAGGTTTGATCCTTCAATCAATCTTGATGCGAATCTTTGACTCTGGTGATATAAATTGATGACCTGTCTGTCATGGATGTTAATCATTGACTCTGGTGATATAAATTGATGACCCTTCTGTCGTGGATGTGAATCATTGACTCTAGTGATAAAAAACAGATGACCCTTCTATCGTGGGTGTGAATCATTGACTTTGGTGATAACAAGTGATGATTATATTATCATGTATGTGAATCATTGACTTTGGTGATAACAAGTGATGATTATATTATCATGTATGTGAATCATTGACTTTGGTGATAAAAAAGAGACGACCCTTCTGTCGTGGATGTGAATCATTGACTGTGGTGATATAAATTGATGACCCTTCTGTCGTGGATGTGAATCATTGACTCTGGGGATATAAATTGACGACGCTTCTGTCGTGGATGTGAATCATTGACTCTGGGGATATAAATTGATGACCGTTCTATCATGGATGTGAATCATTGACTCTGGGGATATAAATTGATGACCGTTCTATCATGGATGTGAATCATTGACTTTGGTGATAACAAGTGATGATTATATTATCATTGATGTGAATCATTGACTTTGGTGATAAAAAAGAGACGACCCTTCTATCATGGATGTGAATCATTGACTTTAGTGATATCAAGTGATGGTTAAGGAGTTACAAATTTGTGATCAGATTTTCTCGTATTTAGTCTTACGGCATCCAGCACAGCACCACTGAAAGAGGCTTACCCTTGTAATCACCAAGGTCAAATGCTAAGGTCACTTCTCTTCTGTTGTAATTCTGCTGGCAGAACAACTGAATGAGTAACATTATAGTTGTGTAATTATCGCTTTACAAATACATATACAGCTGTTAAGTCTGGTTTAATAACAGTGCTGTATAGTTGAAGCTCCAGTAATTCTTGGAATGCCATTGCGAGGGTAAAATATACTGGTTTACTGTTAGCCGCGCCCGTATTTGTAATGACATTGATCGAGGTTATTCGGAAATCGGTTAGGATAGAGAATTACTGATTCATTTGACCGTACAACAGAACCGTGCGAAATTGAATTTTCCACATCATGGCATTAGGTACTCAAAACGGGATTGGATTTGTATAGCAGCCTCTGTACAGATGACCCGAAAGCCAAAGCGGGTTATGGTCCTGTTAGTATTTAGTCCAAGAGATAAATTTGAAGGTAGCTAGGTGGTTGTTCAGATAATTATTCTTTGTTGTACAACGTTTGGTATATCTTCGTGAGCCAAGGTTAAGGAATGGGTGTATTAACCTTGGTACATCGCAAGCCTCTATCGTGTTATCTGAGTCGAATAACGACACATAATTTTGTACCGTCTGGGGTTTACCCCTAAATCCACGGGCCAATGGAATAAATCCGATTCAACGACAGTCGGAGTCTACGGCGACAGAGGGAAAAATAATGACGGGAAGCGGTGCTCGAAATCAACTTATAAAGATGATAAAGAGGAAGTTTTCTCTTCGCGGTTTAAATAATATGCAAATCCAGTCGTTGTTCTTTTTTTGGGAGTCTCATTTTGTAACAATCTAGTACCATTTAGCTCTTCAACACAGACGGGTAGAATGTAAGACATGGATGTAAGGCGGCGACTGTTTAAATCAAATGTTGGAGTCTGAAGATGTTTGAAAAGAACTATGATAACAAATACACGTTGCTGTTGCGCAACAGAGCGATGCTGATAGGCTGGGGTTCCAAGATTTTGGGTGTATGCTGCCAATAAAAATCCAGCTTATGAGCCCAGGGCAGAACAAAGCTATGTAGCGAAATGTCGCATAGTTTCTCTATAAAAGTCTATATATAGAGAGACACCATGTGTTTGTGTGATACGGTTGGTATGGCCTTCCTAAACATTGATGCTCTATGGAGCACCACAACGGAATTTTTTTTTTATCAAATGCTGCAGTGCAAATTTGAAGACGTTCATCTTTTGTTTCATTTTGTTGTCATTTTGTATGAGCGCGTGTCTTTTATCATGTATTAGTGTGTGAAGTTATTTTCGCCAAGGCTAGTATGATGAACCATCATTTAGGCACCGGCCCATCTTAGTAAGGCGTAACGTAACATAACCTGAAATAAAAAAGCATCCATGCTAGGGATCTACAAAAACAATCAACCTCAAAACAAAAATGAATTCCCACGTCACGTCTTCAGCAATTATAAATATTGCCGACTTTGTACAGACTTAATATATACTATTATCGCAAACGGAATTTCCATGCACCAGAATTTCTGCGCTCGATTACATTACGTTTACTCAAATTACGATGCTTCTAACCTTTACTGTGACAATTGAAAATGTCGCTTGTAAGACCAGATTTGCGCATAAAATGCTGACAACTGATCAAAATTCTCTACAAATATCGATCAACACGCAAATGGTTCATTTGTAATTCTTTTTGATTAAGGTTTAACGCAGTACCTAAGTTTATTTCACTCACATGATAACCTTCCAAGCGAATGGGTTATGGCAACGCCCGTGGACGCCACTGGCAACAAACAAAGACAAGACAGTGCAACCACAGGCCATAGTACAGATACATCAAAAACAGATCTGGAGACAGTTGACGAGCATGATAACTATAAAGTGTTCTTTTTCAAAGTTTTTCAACAGATTTAGGTTGTTACAGGGTCTACGCAATTTCTATAACAATTAACGACATAGCGACCACTTGACGGCTCTATAAACTTGAGCATAAGAGAATATTAACTGGGAGAGCGTAATGGTTAAAGCACTAGAAAAGCGATCCGTATCGGTTACACAGAGAAACACTAGAAGTGATCATGTAAATTAAGTTACCTTTGTGTCTGACGTTTGGTGCATCGAGCTTCGTCACTTTAGAGCCAGAAATGCGAGAAAGGACAGAAATGTATGTTTAGTTTCTTTGTTCCAGATTTAATAATTACATACAACAAGATGTTTTCTTTAACCGAGGTGGTTAAGAAATAAATTTTTGCTGTATATATTGTTAAAAATTATTTCTCAGACTCAGTGCGAATCACGGAAACTGTTACAAAATTAGGCTTGTCTGAGTCATGCTACTCTGTCACTGTAAGTCATCTGTGCCTTACTCGATGCAACCTGTGTGTCACATGCTCAACAATGCACACCTTTTAAATATATACAGCTATTTAAAGTAATATCAATTCTACTTCCTATTTCGAGACATTGACATTGATATCCCCGGGCCATCTTGTTTGGCTCTACTTTTAGTTGCTTATCTGTGTCAAACGTCGCCCCAAATATTGGTGGAAATTAATGCGCTATGTCCTGGCATGGCGCTCGAGAGATGTCTTAGCCACGTTCACTATAGAAACCCCCGCGAAAATACTGTTGCATATATAGAAGTCAGAACTGTCAGAACTGCAGGCACCTGATAAGCGTTTGTTGAGCATTTCTTAGTAATTTTGCTTATACTATTGGATCAGCAATTATGCATGTCGTTATTTGTAGGGTTTTCATTGCCATCTGTTGCTAAAGCTCAACAAGTCAATAGTATGTTTAAATGACCATGTGAAAATATACAGTGACACAATCATGAGTGACATAATTGCTTGCTGGTGGCTCTTTTTAGACACTCCATATAGTAATTATCGCTATGAAACCTTTTCTATACATTTGATAATTCACGATAGCCCGTAAGTGTTATTCCACTATATGTGTATTTCAACAATAGCTAGGAGTAGATAATGTTTGGAAATCCTGTGGTGTGTCAGTATGATTGTTTGCTTGTGACTTGCTGATGAAAATAGAACATATCTGGTTCCACTCGTCTTGTTGAATTCAACTTAAATCGCAAGTTTGTCGTCAGTAGAATCCGACTAGCCATATAGACCAAGCAGTCAGTGTGGACACGATACAGTATTGTTCGGAAAATCGTTTCCACCTTCCAGGGAACGATTGGAACGGAGCTTCCCCCAGCATCTCAACCATTTACAAGCCCATCGCGTTCGTGTCAGCCAAAACAATCAATGGTACAAAATAATGATCACCAGCTACATTAAATATACCCTGATATGCAAAATAGACAAAGGAAGACCTGCACTCAAAGTTCAAATTAAATTGTATTGAAATTTGAAATAAGACATTCGAAAGACAGCTATTTTGCTTAATCCAATCCCAGTTGAGCATACAGGTATGTTAATTGATCTTTTTCAGGTTACTGGATTGCCCTCAACAAATGATGTGGACAGAAGAAGTCGTGACCATTTTGTAAGTATTATCATATCTCTCTAAATGCGCCTGACAACATGTAGCTATTGAATAAGTAGACTATGTTGAGAGTATATATATAACCTATCCAGCGGGTTTATTGTAAAGACAGTACAGAATGTTGATGAACGTTAGTCCTGGAAGCTCACACTCTACAGGGCCTGTTAGTCACACCACGTGATTGCCATATTTCCCGTAATTCACTCCATTCCGGATACCTCTTACATTCTTTAGGTTTTGTATAAAGGGAAAGTGAAAAATAGGGCAATTATCCATTTCAGTCTAACAGCTGCACCGACAGCAACATAAAATATTGTCAAAAAAGATTGGGATGAAAACCGTAGCAGCATAGGTGTAAGGATGCACATGTCCAGACAAGCATTAAAAGACAACGAGGCCTACTTGTAGAGTAAGGTGACTACTCCAAAGAAGGACGAAAAATTCATATTGACTCAATATTTCGGTTTATTATCAAAC
>JAVFBW010122319.1:0-14736 GCA_034783835.1 Mopalia ciliata
CCATGTAGCTTCTCTCGAAAAAGTTCCCAATTTGCCTTTTCATAACTCCACAGGAACCGTTTATAAGAATTTTTTTTTTTAACAGTTGAGTATATAGTAATATGTGTAGGACAATGGTCACTACAAAAATTTGAACCTATACCAGAATTAACTATGTCGATATTGTTGGAACAAATAATTGGGTCAAGCAGTGTACCAGAGGCATGCAGGTCGTGTAGCTTCTGTAATTACTTGACTAAAACCAAAACGACTTACTAAATCTCTCAGATGAAACTTAGATTGGTCAAATAAATTTTCATTAAGTTCGCCAACAATTATAATTTTTTTATTTCTGTTTTGGTCTATGGCATTCTCAATGTTTCTAGCAATATCGGCCCATTTACAAACTGGGGTGTTTGGTGGCCTATAGATGACACAAATAAGAGTTTGGTCGTTACCTAATAATTCTAACCATAACAATTCTAAATGTGGAGTTTCTAAATGTGCAAGGCGTCAAGCTGCTAACTGTTGTGAGACATAAACACAAACCCCACCCCATGCCTGCACTCTGTCTCGACGGAATGGTTCATTAAAACCTGGCAGAAAGATGTCTTTGTTTTCTATTTTAGTTGTTAAATGTGTTTCTGTTAGCGCAATTATGTCATAATGATTAAGGTTGGCGAAAATGATATCAACTTTATCTTTTAAGCCACATACATTTAACTGAACAAATGACAATAAAGAGTGAGTTCCTTGGGGTCCCGGGTTTGGTTCAATATCACCACATAACAAGAGCAGCGAGAAAAATACACTAATATTTAAGCAAAAAAAGCTTAAATTAAGGTATGAGCGTGCAAGTATCAAAAATGAGTTATTAACCAATGTTATTAACCAGAAAAATATGCCCATTATATTTATTCCGGATTTGAGAGAGTAAAAACCTTTACAAAAATGAGCCCGACCAAACTGTCCAATTGTCGCACGGTAACTCTGAAGGTCGTTACCCATTGTCTAAGAAAGAGCAAGTGAGTAAATTCAGTAATTGTGCGACAGGTAATAATGGTTCCCCAACCATAGTAATAAGTGCAACACATAATAAGTGCATGATAAAGAAATAATAATTAATAACTAGTAACACTATTTTGGAGCACGAATAATTGTGCGGATATAGTATTAGAGGCGATTTGTTTAAATTGAATCCTTTATATATAGGATTAATCATCATTTTCTTAACATGTGATCTAATGAAACAATATGAGTAACGACAAGAAACATACGTTACGTCACTGGCCACTTTACGTCGCGCTATGCCACGTCACGACACGCAACGTCAATTCACGCTACGTTACGTTACCTTACGATACGTTACGTGACGCTACGCCACGTCACGCCATGTTACGTCACGTCACGTGACGCCACGCTATGCCACGTTACGTCACGTCACGCTACGCCACGTCACATTACATTACATTAAATGGGTTTATTCCCACATACTTACAAAATATATGCATGTGTACCAAAAGCATAGAAAATGAAAAAAACATTCATGTCTCCACCCAGGATAGAAATAAATCGAACTTTGGATCAGGATGGTCAACTTGTATACAATAGAACATGATTTGATCTCTATATATGAATGTGTTCAGCATTGATACATTATTATCTCCCTTTGGCTGCAGGAAAAAACCCTCACGAATTACCGTTGGCCAATACAGTCAGCTCGCCGGTGTGCATTATAATACGGTTGCCCTAATTACATGTTTTTAATTAACGACGAGACGAAAATATCACGAGACAAAAAGAGAGGCACCGCAACGGGTGGACAGCGCGCTGCATCCCGGCACCAGGACAAGGAAGGTCTCTCCATGGCGTTCAAAAAGTATGATTAAGCTATAATTAAAATAATTAAATAAAATAATTAATAAAATAAGATCAGCCCAGTGATTATATCTCTAATTGATATCACAAACGCGGCACATTGTTTTTGTAATATGTCCTGTTACGTATATGAATATTTCGTATGACAAACAGTATGGATGTGTATGTGTGTCGTTGGCTGGGGTTATTTGTACTATTGTCATCACCTGTAAATAGTAAGTTGTCAGATAATATTTGTACATTACTATGATATTAGAATCTATATTTTCGTTTCTAGTCTTTTATTAACAATCATTATTTGTTCCATTTAAAAAAAAAAATACCCAAGACTTGAAATCTCAGGCAAAGCATCAATGTATAACAATACATGTTTGGGGTTAATCTTTACTGACACTAGGATAAAACCGGTTAATCCACCCGAAACCATCTTTAGCCGGTTAATCCACTGAAACCATCTTAATCTGGTTGGAACAAGTAGAGTAAGAATCGGTTAGAATTGTTTTAAAATCGTGTTTCTTTTTCCACTCATCTAAAAACAAGGAAAGAAAAGGATGCAGGGACATAACATATATCTTTAGTAAACCACATAGATGCTATAACCATTCTTTATGGAAAGCAGATAATGTCTTTGTTTTGACCGTTATAATAAACGGTGTTGAAGAAATTGAAGGTTCGAGTCGAAACATCGGTGTTTGATTGTAACAGTTACGGGATTGATAACATTTTATCAATTATATTGTAATGCTTAATTCTACAAAAACCATTCAGAAAGCGTGGTTTATCTTATTATTTATAAGGTGTGTCTGAAACACAATACTGCGTGGAGAAACAAAAACTCTCTTTCGGTTTAGTCGAGTTCTGTCCAGTAAAAGTCCATATCACCAATACTTTAACGTTCTCCTTTCTGGGTGATTGGGTTAAATATCATTTCATACCGGCGGACAAAACGTTTCTATCAGAATAGGGAGACAAGACGCCCAAAAGTTTGAATAGAGAACGTTATCCCATAAACGAGTTAATTTCATTGTTATATACAGCCATGATATATGTGTAACATATTTGCACGTGCCATTTACAGCTTTCTCCTGCTTTTATTGGTCGTTTTGGTGACCCCATCTATTAAATGTTACATTGATAAAAATTAACAACCATACACCGACGTGATCGTGTAATAGTTTCAGATTAATCATAGAAAAATTGAACACTTCTAGTCAGTCCAGTTCAACTTTCCCCAAACTTACAGAAACATATACCCAAAGAGTTCAACGTTTTTGTATTAATGCGCGCTTCTGATATTTTTGTACAGCGAAGCGAGGTAAAGTTGACTTTTTAACTTTTTTAAATTACAAAACTGACTTCTATGGAATAAATAGAATCCCAAATTCGTGATCCGGATAAGTTTGACATTTAGATCGGGGTCACTCACTATAGACTTTCTATTTATGGATTGACACTTTATCGACGTTTTATCGACTGGGTGTCTACCTAAAACCAGGCAGTACGACCAACTTAGCATTCAGTTTGCTAGTCTCTTATTAACAATGTCTAAACCTCTGTCACATAGACGAGTCAAGGCGCTAAAATCGAAAAAAACATATAGAGGACTTACTGGTCAATGCGAAATTCCCCTGTGTATTAGATAACCCATTGTGTCACATAGCTTATTTCAAGAAACTCATCTCTGTATCAGATAGCTCATTGCAAGAAACTGCTCTTTGTGTCAGCTGCTTATTGCAAGAAGTTTCCCTTTAGCAGATAGCTGACTGCAAGCAACGCTCCACTCTGTAGCAGGTAGATAATTACCAGAAACTACCCCTGTATCGGGTAGATCATTCCAAGAAGCCCTCTGCTCTGCTTCTTAGCACATTGAGTGAAATTCCCCTCTGTATCTGATAGTCTGTTGTAATAAACATCCATCTGAGATAGCTCATTACAATCAAGGTCAGTTCACTGATTTACACTTCTTAATAGAACACTGCGGTAAGGGCTTGGTTTATGTTAAATAATATCTGAATATTTTTGACACATGTATATAGTTTGAGGTGACTACTCCAAAGAAAGATGAAAAATTCATATTGACTCAATATTTCGGTTTATTATCAAACCATCATCAGGATGGACCAATGGACTCCTGATGATGGTTTGATAATAAACCGAAATATTGAGTCAATATAAAAAATTTTTCATCTTTCTTTGGAGTAGTCACCTTACTCTATTATGTTAAGCTTGTCCGTGGAAAGTCTAATAGAGTGAATTAACCTATTCAATACAAATAACCTTTGAATCAAAGTGAAATAATCTGTACGGAGTGACATGCCCCTTAATGACAGAGTGAAGAATATTTTCAACAGAGTGAAATTACCTTTACAGCAAAATTGAAATCAAAGAAACAATCCAAATTAGTTCTTTTACAATTTCAAATAGAATATGGACAGTTGTTTCTTAAACAATGCGCTGCTTGAGTGATTCACACAATGTGAATCTAGTTATCCTGTTGATGGTTTTCCACCGTAGTTAAGCAACCAACTGTGTGAACTATATGTCGTAATATAAGTGAAATACCCTTGAGTATGATATTTAACCTGTTAGCAGCCTTTGCTTAAACAATAAACGGTTCATAATATACCACATGACCTCAACATGTTTAACTTTCTTATTCTTCAAATCGGTCTTCCTTATGATGTGTGCCTTCTGGCTAAGGGCAGTGTGTTTAGAGGGTAGCACTAATGTCTTTGCTTAGCACTGGAGGAAAATTAACTTTCTAACATTATGGAAACACTTCACGGCTTCACATCTTGGTTGTGTTAGTGTCAGTTATTGTTGGAATACACTGCAGTCATATAAGTGAAATAACCTTAAAATTGGAGGGTGATGCCACTCGTTCTGAGGAGCAACAACAAAGTTAGTATTTGGCGTCTTGTTTTGTGTATTCTGATTGTCTAATGTGGTTTCCTTCACCAATAGGACTGGTACGCTGTCCTATCAGTGAAATAACTTAAAGAACGGCTTAAATCACCAATCAAACAAACAAAATGACTAAATCTGTGTTCTGTTCTGAAATACTTTTTGATGATTGTGCATTGTATAATGTGGCAAATAAAATACAGCCCGAGTAGAACACAACAATACAAGGTAAATATTAATGTTTACAGAGTTATTTGATCAATATGTTTAGATCAGAGGACGAAGAACGCTGAGCGAGAACATGGCTGATAATGGTGCAGTAAAGGTAGCCTATCGGACATACCTCAAATATCTCAACAACAACCGTGACCCACATAGGAAATCCATGAATAAACAGTTGCCAGGGTTACCAGCTGAGGATGCTAAATTATTCTTTCTTGGCTTTGCTCAGGTATGATAAATGCTTTTACCCAACATTTATTTGTTACTTAATTTATATACCCTATAAATATTGATATCCTAAATATTTTGGTTATTTCCTATTCCCCTCTGGCTGAGGGCAGCTTGTTTGCAGAGTAGCAATGCCCTCTTTGTATTATTTCAAACATTATAAAAACATGTCACTTTTAAGTGTTTCCCTAGTGTCAATTACTGTTGGAATACACTGCTGTCGTATAAGTTAAATACCCTGTAACTTCAGCGCAGTTTGTTTAAAGAGTAGCAATGCTGTCTTCTCTTAGCACAGGAGGGAAAATTACCTTTTCAACATTATGGAAACGCTTCACATCTTGGTTGTGCTGGTGTCAATTACTGTTGGAATACATTGCTGTCGTATAAGTTAAATACCCTGTAACTTCTATAGGTTGGGACACACTAATTTTGGGACAGTCCAAAGAAATAGCATGTAAGATCCCATGGGGTAAAGCCTATTTCTCTGTCCCAACTGCTAGAAGTTATAAGGTACCCTTGAACACAGTGGGAAACACTATCCAATCAATCAATCAATTTATACAGCCTGTCAGTAATCAGGTGATTTTTCCAGTGATTGGTTGAAGGCACTTCCTTTGCATTGGGGCTTTCAGAACTAACAGTGACACTAATGCAGCCCTTCTGTTATGGTTTAGCTCTTTGTTTTAGGTCTGGTCTTAATTGCCAGTGACGCCAAGGGTAGTTTTCTTCATCCGTCTGTCTGGAATGCCATCATATGGGTGAAATGTAAAAGAAATAACCTTGGGAACAATGCGATACAACCCCCAATCAATAAAGTTATGGACTAATAGTGTCCGTCTTCTTTTCAGAAAATCGCCCACCTTGTGGAATAACTGATTATATAATCCTTTTTTCTGAGATTATCTAGATTATCATGTATCAAATCCTCATGTAAACCAGATATTCACATGAACCCAATACTCAAGGTTGACCGGATATCTCCAGTTAACAAGATACTCACCTAGACCCAGCATACCTACACTAACCATATACCTAAGTAAAGTGGATACCGTAACCGAATACTTGTGTTAACCAGATATGTAACCGGACACTTGCATTAACCAGATATATTGAATGGATACCTCCAATAACTGGATTAACCAAACACTCACGGTAATCAGAAACATCAACCAGATATGTTGACTGGATACCTTCCTCAACTGGGTTAACCAAACACTCACGTTAATCAGAAACATTAACCAGATATGTTGACTGGATACCTTCCTCAACTGGGTTAACCCAACACTCACGTTAATCAGAAACATTAACCAGATATGTTGACTGTTATTAACTGGCTAACTGGGTTATCCCGATACCCACATTAACCAGATACCTTCTTAACTGGATATACCTGGGTAAATCGGATACATTTATCAGATAACTGGGTAAATCGGATACATTATTCAGATACCTGGGTAAATCGAATACATTTAACAGATACCTGGGTAAATCGGATACGTGGTTAAATCGGATACATTTATCAGATACCTGGGTAAATCGGATATGTGGGTAAATCGAATACATTTATCAGATACCTGGGTAAATCGGATACGTGGGTAAATCGGATACATGTATCAGATAGCTGGGTAAATCAGATACATTAATCAGATACCTGGGTAAATCGGATACATTAATCAGATAGCTGGGTAAATCAGATACATTAATCAGATACCTGGGTAAATCAGATACATTTAACAGATACCTGGGTAAATCGGATACGTGGTTAAATCGGATACATTTATCAGATAGCTGGGTAAATCGGATACGTGGGTAAAGCGGATACATTTATCAGATAGCTGGGTAAATCTGATACATTAATCAGATAGCTGGGTAAATCGGATACATTAATCAGATAGCTGGGTAAATCAGATACATTAATCAGATACCTGGGTAAATCGGAAACATTAATTAGATACCTGGGAAAATTGGATACATTTATCAGATACCTGGGTAAATCGGAAACATTAATCAGATACCTGGTTAAATATGATACATTAATCAGATACCTGGGTAAATAGGATACAGTAATCTAATATCTGGGTAAATCAGATACATTAATTAGATACCTGGGAAAACGGAAACATTAATTAGATACCTGGTTAAATATGATACATTAATTAGATACCTGGGAAAATCGGATACATTTATCAGATACCTGGGTAAATCAGATACATTAATCAGATACCTGGGTAAATCGGATACATTAATCAGATACCTTGGTAAATCGGATACATTAATCAGATACCTGGGTAAATCTGATACACTAATCAGATACCTGGGTAAAGCTGATACATTAATCAGGTACCTGGGTAAATCGGATACATTAATCAGATACCTGGGTAAATAGGATACAGTAATCTAGTAATCTAATACCGGGGTGCCCGTGAGGGAGCGGGTGGGCCATGGCCCTGCAGAATACTCCCTCGGCTTCCTCCGTTGATCGTAAGAGGCGAGAAAAGAGGTTACTCTCTGTTGCTCTGGTGTTTGCAGAGCTAAAGGGTAATGGAAAGCAGATTTGTTTGTGATGTCCTGTATTTGTGTCCGTCGTCATATAAGTGAAATACCCTTGAGTACGATGTTAAACACCAATCAATCAATCAAACCAAAATAAATACAGCAGTACATGTACATTTCTTACTGCTTTTTGCAAAATAGCGTTGTTCTTCTTTGGAATAAACGCAAAACTGGGTACAGGGTATATTATCTTTATTTAGGCAGTAATGCAACATAACAAAAAGTACCGGGTACATTGTTCTGAGACTATCAATAAAATATAGCACAAACATAAAGTTATTGGGATCAGCTGTGGAATTTGAAGACAAATTTATAAAGAGGACCAATTTAAAGGTTTCCCAAATTGTTTGCAGTGGTCGTTTAAATTTATTTTGATACTGATTTTGAAAAATTACTTTTATAAAACAAATATGTTTTATTTTTCATAAATGCACATTTATATATTTAAAAAATGAGCAAAGCAGCAGCAAATGCAAATCTTCATATTTAGGTTATCTCACAAAACTGGAGAGGACTGATTTTTATGTTATGCCGGAACGATTACAGCATAGGCCTGTTCCTACACAGCTACATGTATATATTGAATAAATGAATAAAGAGAAAATTTATACATGCTTGTTGAATCCCCCAAGTTTGCTGATAATTGCCCTCTGGTTATGGCCAGTTTGTTTGAAGAGTAGCAATGTTGTCTTTACTTAAGCAATAGAGGAAAATTACCATTCCAACATTATTGAAACACTTCACATCTTGGTTGTGCTGTTGTTAATTATTGTTAAAACACACCGTTGTCATATAAGTGAAATAGTTGCAGCCTTAAGCTCGCCACAAAACATCAATCAATCAATCAATGATTATTCATGATCAGCATAGGACTAAGTACCAGTTAAATGTTTTTCTGATTTCTAGGTGTTGGAGCGCTTTCCTCAGACTCCAATGAGTCACAAGGAAATACTGAAAGTCATTCAAGAAGAAAACCTCAAAGATATCAGGTAATATTAATTAATTTCCTTGCAAACAACTAGTACATGTAAGGCTTATAGCTTCATTCACTTGATGTAATCAACCATAATGTTTTGTTCAAACACCTACAATGACATCTGGGCAAATTAAAGATGTGGCTCTGGCAAGATTGTCAGGGGTGGTTTTTATGAGGCTTCCTCAAGGTTTTCTGTCCTGCAGAATACTCCCTCGGGTTCCTCCGACGATCGTAAGAGGCGAGAAAAGAGGTTGCTTTCTGTTGCCCTGGTGTTCTCAGAGCTAAAGGGTAACGGGAAGCAGATTTGTTTGTGATGTTCTGTATTTTTGTCCGTCGTTATATAAGTGAAATATCTTTGAGTACGACGTTAAACACCAATCAAACAAACAAATCCTCAAGGTTTTCCGTCGTAACTAGGAAAGGAGAAGTGTGAAGTGGACAATCCATCGTCATATAAGTGAAATACTCTTGAGTAAAACATTTAAGCCAATTAATCAAACAAACAATCAAACAAAACAAAATAGATGTTAGTAAAAGTATACTAACAGTAACCAATGTTAAATTTCGTTAACCAAGCCCATGGATGTCTGCAATTTATTCCACGTAAATCTGACTAGATTGGAGTACATCTAAGTGTGGTTTTCCTCAGATCAATGTGTACCACCTAGTTTGATCATATTAAACTGTAAGCTTACACCTTTCACATGATTACTGTATGTATCAGGTAATGCAGAAAATCTAGTCTTTCTGTCTTTCAAATACACTAATATTCTTCTATTTTTATAGAACACTAATTTGTTAAAATTCTTCTAAGCTAATTAATAAAACTCCCAGTTGATATGCAGTACTTTAGGTCATGGTCTAAAATCAATTATTGTCCAAGGGAGGTAAGTTAGTCTCTTTATTCTCCCACACATTCAAAACCTGAAGGTCATCTGTTGCTAATGTATTTTACCATACTGCTTGATGTTTTGAATGAAGATTGTAAAGTGTCCCAATGTCATAGTTTCACATCTTTTTTTAGTAATGTTTTTTTTTTATAAATTTTTTTAATATTTAATGCTTTGGTTGCTTTTTGTTGTGATTGACACTTTCATTATTATTCATATACAGTGTAATCTCTAATTTGTATCAGTTACCTGCAGACATGTCAAGGGAGTGTTAATATCTCTGATGTTTTATCTCTACAGTGGAAATGCCCCCTCTGCCTGCTTGAACTCCTGTCTTCATGTCTACTCTAGAGGAAGAGACAGTACCTTTTACAAGGTAGCTGGTCGTACTGGAGTATATGGGCTGATGGTAAGTTAATTTCTTGTCTGCTTAGGCATATTATTCAACATCTGACAGAGCCCATATTCAATTGATAACCCAATAGTAATATTTTACCCTATGTCATGCACCAGCTGTAAATAGTGCTTATATATGTCCTATATTAGTCCTGGAAAAAAATATTTTCTTTCAAGGGCTATGGAAAAGTTATGGAAATTAATTTGCTTGCTATCAAAGATGAAAAAATGCAAGCTAAAATTAAATGTTTTGCCGCCATAGCGGCGATAAATAAAATTCAAGATATGCATGAAATATTGATTGATTAGTGTCCAATTTTTATTACTTTGCTAAAAGCGCATTTTTAACACATTCTGATCTTAATTGGACGCTGTAAACTCTTCCCTGTTTACTCATTCGTTTCAATGTGATTTATTTGCAAAGTATGATTGTCCAAAATATGTTTCGTGAGGATTTTTTGTATTTATTCTCTGTTTGAAAGTGGCCATAGGAGCCAATCATATACAGTCATCATGTCTGAACATCCTTGGTGATTTCCGTACCGTAAATAACCTCCGACTTAAAGCTCAGCTCAAAGTCTGGCCAATATTGAATATTCATGAGCTACACCGCTCTCCACTGTTTGCAGACACATTTGAGTTTGCTATGTTCGCATGCTGTTTGCTGCAGTGACATATATATAACGTGATATATTGGTCATTGGTTCGCTGTACTCGGGCTAAAATGTAGATGCCCGTCGTGGCTTACAAATAGAGTGTGTATGTTCCTTATACCCCTGAGTTCCTAGAAAGTTTGTTCATAGTTAATTAACAGTTCACTTGTAAGTTAGCTATCTCAGTCTTCTTATCAAACGGATAACGCATGCGCGACAAAACATCTGGCAGTTAACATTACAGGTTTTCTTGTAGTATTTTTGCTTCCATTTGCCTCTGAGATAACTGTACCGGTACGGAAAACGTCGAAGGATGTTCCGACATGATATAGGCATCTGTCTTGCAGAGTTGATTAGTTTCCAAGGAAAGCAGTTTTCATTTCCTAGTTGTTGTTTTTTTTACAATGTATGCACTTGATTTAAATCTTGGAAATTAAGAATATATAAGCTTATATATATATATATAAATTTATAATGAAATGAACTTTCTGGTATTCTTATAGATTCAGTTTTTCTTAATTTTCATATTTTATTTTAAACAATCCTTAAACCATTTGAAAGTTACTACTTTGTGGGGTCACAAAAATACTTGTCACCTCTTCGTCAAGGTTCCTACATTATTGCACAGGGTCTCGGTGCCATAGGGTGTATATAGAGACAATACATAGCCGACCTCTATGGTACCGAGCCCCTGTGCATTTTGGTGCCAGTGCTACTGAAAAATTGCATCTTTAGGTTTTTTATTCCCTAAAAAATTTCTAAATAACGCGAGGGGGGAGATCCCCCACCAGGCCCTTCCCCTGCAAGATTTGTCAGCGACAGCCTCTGGCACTCCATGTGGTGACCATATTAGAAAGCTACATTTGACACTGGTATGAAAAAAACACCAAAAACATATTTCTCCATAATTACTCACATAGCAAACATTTTCTTCTTCCAATTACTTAATGATCTGTAGATAGTTATGGAAATTTGGACTTTTTGGTTTTGGAAAGTTATGGCAAATCATGAAACTCAGCCTGTACGAACCATGTTATAAATAAACAGTATTATACTTTAATCCAAACATTGTTTATGCCGAGAATATTGAATTTGCAACTTTAACAAGCTGGCTTGATGAACTGTTCCCTTGTGCGTTGAATTTAAAAAAGCAACAGCTAAGTCACATGGTTCCTTGACCTGATTACATCACTTATTTGTGCGTATTCTCTTGAAACTACACAAGAAACAAGCATTGAATGAATTGATCTTAGAAACTCTGACCTACAGATATCTACGAAAAAACATCCAGTGATACGTCACAGATGTTGAAGTGGCAAATTTGCTGATGTAATAAGGTGTAGGTCAGAGCTTAGATTGGTCACACATGAAGCCATGTGAGAGAATCCTCACCTATTGAAATGTGTTCAAATATATGGTGTTTACCATGCAAGACCATCAGTTTTCAAAAGTATATTGGATAACAGCTAACAATAAGGCAAGTGGTTGATGTGATTTTTATTATTAATGTTTGATAAATCAGCTGCAAATCGTTCCTTACTGACAGAGTGTTATTCTTGGCATTAAGACTAAATGCTGAGTGGGATTGATAATGGACTCTAAAAAGATAGGTTGATTAAGCCCAGATTTCTGACATAAACCATAGACCCATGATGTGAGTAATAAGTAATGGCCTATGATTGTTGCAGAGCGACCGCCCAGATGGCTCGTCTCTTTTAGAAATGGAGGATGATCAAACAGATATAGCTGCCGAGGAGGATACTGAGGCTCTGGAGGGTGGAGTGCAAGTCCGAGAAAAATCTATGAGGGAAAGAAAAAAGGAGAAAGGTTTGTTCACATGGCAGATTCAGGCCTGTGCTGTAACCTTTTACAGCATAACCTTCAAATCAGTCCTCTAAATTCTGTGAGATAACCTAAGATTTGTGTTTTACCCTGGCTTGCTAATTTTAAATACATAAATTACCTTGTTAAAAAAATAAACAATAAATTGAATTATTATCATAAAGTTCAGTCAGATGGTAAATTGTATTATAATCATAAAGTTCAGTCAGATGGTAAATTGTATTATAAGCATAAAGTTCAGCCAGAAGGTAAATTGTATTATAAACATAAAGTTCAGTCAGATGGTAAATTGTATTATAATCATAAAGTTCAGTCAGGTGGTAAATTGTATTATAATCATAAAGTTCAGTCAGATGGTAAATTGTATTATAATCATAAAGTTCAATCAGATGGTAACAAAAGTGTTTGTCTGGCACACATTCAATTATACAGTTTTGAGTATTTAACAGAAATTCAGTGTGGTATGACTTGTCCTAGAGAATATTGTGCAATTGACAGTGAAAATATTCAAAGAACTAACTGTAATGCGTTTATTGGTTTTAATACTGAAATGTACAGTTGGACCTCAGTTGAAATGCAAAGCTGTGATTAGCTGTAGTTGATGATTTTAAGGATCAAATTGAATTGAATAAAACAGAACATTTTATAGGCCTCCATAAAAATATATGTTACTTGCAGTAATGTGTGTGAAACTACCAGAAAACGCCCAAACAATACCACCGTTTGATAATGGACAATTGAGTGAGCATTCCCAACAGAATGGTGGACCTGTTGAGAGTACAGCCAGTATTCAGCCAGCACCTTTTCACAGCCCATCCCCAGGCAATGGCAATGTCAGCCGGGAATTACAGGCTAGGCGATCTGTACGACAATCACAAAGACAAAAACGCTGTAAGAAATGTAATCACTTAATCACTTAATTAACAAAGATAATATATTATATCATTTTCATTGTGAACATGAAGAAAGTAAACAATATACATGTTATGTTTATTAATAATATATTAAGATTTACAATAGCTTATTCAAGACACCAAGGGCCCCTTGTTAAAATTATGGAGGTCATCAGCTGCCAATATATTTCACAATACTGAAGGAAATTTTGAGCAAGATTTGTAAACTGTCTGCTATGCTTTAAAACCATTCCAAGTGTGATATTTATTTTGTCAGGGTGTATTCTCTATTTTTGTCACACAGAGATGTTTTCTTTTCCCTTCTTTAAACAAGTGTTAAGTTAATAAATGCTTAATCTGAATCAGCCAAATAAAAATTATTTGCTAAGTTTGAGCTAACCCTACCCCCAACACTGTCACAATTGTGTTTTTATTAATATTCATTTAAATGATAATAATATATTGTCCATCCCTTTGTCTACAGTGGCAGAACAAAGCGACAGAGACACGTTTACAACAAGTACAGCTCCTGTCCCAAATCACAGTCAGCCAGAGAAGAAGAAAGAAGAAATACACATAGAGATTCCTGTTATTCAACCCAGTCATAATAAACAGTCCACTCCAACCCTCAAAGAAAGACTCAATTTCATTCCCTTCAGTAAAGGAAAAGTAAGTCAGTTTCATGATTGATTGATTGATTTGTGTTTAGTGCTAGGTTCAAGGGAAGTTCACTTAGCAACACAGATAAACATGGCCATAATGTGAAGGGTTATGTGTAATGGCTTTGTTTGTACATTTATGTACCAACCAAACTGACATGAGTGAGGTTACATACACTTTAAAACACACAGATATAGACCAGAAGACAAGTGTGTTAAAATTTCCTACCCTATATTTTTCATGTCTTGAGAGTGTTAACTATTACTTTTCACACATTTCACTTGTGTACACTGTTGATTACCACTATGAACAATTATTCAGGGCAGAATTGTCAAACACTTTCTTTACAACTGACATGGAAAGCTGTATATTTGGTTGACAATCTGGAAGCCTTTTTGTTACATTTTGTAATTTGGCTGATATATGATTTGAACCTATCCTTTCAATGGTGTAGTTAAGTAATGTGACATATTTTATTCAAAAACTTAATGTATTAATGAATTATTGTATAATTGAATAAGTGTATAATTGTATATCTTTTCCAATGCCACTACTGCCCCGTGAGGGAGCGGGTGGGCCATGGCCCTGCAGAATACTCCCTCTGCTTCCTCGGTCGATTGTAAGAGGCGAGAAAAGAGGTTGCTTTCTGTTGCCCTGGTGTT
>JAVFBW010122352.1:0-14732 GCA_034783835.1 Mopalia ciliata
CCTTTATGTGTTGTGAACACAATAAGTATAGAATAAATTCACGGATTAACCTTAAACATTGAAGATAGCTTCCTGCTTTTAAGACAATGAATCAGACTGAATTTCACCAAGTTCCGTAAAACAAGATGTCCGCCATTGCATTATTTTACAATATTCATTACTATATATGTTTTGAACACTTTATAGCTTCCTGCTTTTAAGACAATGAATCAGACTGAATTTCACCAAGTTCTGTAAAACAAGATGGCCGCCATTGCATTATTTTACAATATTCATTACTATATATGTTTTGAACACTTTAACTCTGTAACAAATTCACCGATTAACGTGAAACTTGAAATATAGTCTCTTATTAAGACAACAGATGGGACTGAATTTCATCAAATTCCGTGATTATGGTCAAATGCATGATTTGACCATATTCATGCCTGTGTGTTCTAAACATGATTATTTTTAGATCAAATTCACAGAGTAACTTGAAACCTGGAAGTTAGTTTCCTACTACTAAGACTTTCGAGATGATTGCATTTCATCAAATTACAAAGTAAAAGTACAACAGTTACAAAGCATCAAAGTTATATGGTCCCCATTGCATCCTTTTCATTTCATCCTTACATCATAATTTTGAGAACAAATTCACTGAATTACTTGAAACTTTTATGATAGCTTCCCTTCCATTAAGACAAATATTGGGATTTTATTTCTACAAATTTTGCAATACAAAATGGCAGCCATTGCATAATTTTAATATATTTCAAACTTTGAAAATTATTTCCTCCAGTTAAGAAACTGATGGGATTGCATTTCATTTAATTCCATAAACAAAAAATGTCGTCACTCAAATTCAGATATTATCTTCAGACTTTGCTTTTTCTGTTAATACTATTAATGTGGTTGTATTTCACTAGGTTTCACAACAAATATGGCCGACATTGCATATCGCACCTAAATGGTGATCAACACCATAACTTTTATTGAAGAAAAGAATAGTTCTCAAACAAAAGTAGGAGAAGGTGATATGACTGGGATAATGAGGATATATTTTAAAAAAAAAAAACCTCTAGTGGTGGACCTGCTAGCTACTAAGCAAGTTGTTTTACTTATTACATAAAAACCATATCATTATCGATGAATAACCTTTTGTTATACTCTTTTTTGATACATACATTTATTAGAGTTTATTGTTTACATATTGTCATGTTTTTGCAAAATGTTTACAGAGGTTCAAAAAATTTAATAAATATGTTACATTTAAAACCTTCAGCATTCAAGCCATATGGAGAGGGTATGTTGTCCGGTGCTGGTATAATAAATTGAGAGAAACAATACCTCCCACAGATCCTGCTCTGAGAAAAAAATTCTTTGAAAATAAGGTACATGTATATGCCAGTTATATTGACATTTCTTCTGTAGATTCCTTCTGATTTATTAATTATCTTGATGTTTGAGTTGTTTGAGATGGCTTTCTTTCTTTCGAATAAAGTGACAGTAACATTTTGTATGACAGTTAGGTTTATAACATATCTTAAACACATAATCCTGAATGTACAGACACTGCAAAATTTTGTGTCATTTTAAAGGACATCAATCATTTTTTTATAGTGTAATCACATTCTGTAGAGTTGTGGTTGTGATGATTATGTCTTGTGGTCAAAACAACTTATCCATACAGAATGTGTCAATTGTTATGCTGTAAGTCACAAAATTGACAAATTGAAGCTGTAAGTTTCTAAAAATCTCCTATTTTCTGATCATTAAGTTTTGCAGTTAACAACCTCAATTTTCTGTCTTAAATTACAGCTTTTTGGAGTTTTATTCCCAATTTTTTAATTTTACTGATTGTTCAATTCATGGTTTGATTCCATCTACTGACTGGAAATTTATTATGTAGCTGAACAACATTATTGCAATTGATTATTTTCAATTTCAGCTGCAGACCATTACAGATAGAATGTTAAAATCCTTTGAAAACAACATCAACATATTTCTCTCTGAAATTGATGAGAGTTTAGAAGCTAGTCGAAAAGTCTTCAAGAACTTTGATGTCATATTTAAACAGTTTTCCGACGATGATTGGGAACAAATTCAGCTTAAGGTATATTTAGTTACTAAATAAACACGAGCTTAATATCATATTTAAACAGTTTTCCAACGATGATTGGGAACAAATTCAGCTTAAGGTATATTTAGTTACTAATTAAACACGAGCTTAATATCATATACAGTTATTTAAGGATTTCAATTTTCAGAGAATCAGCAGATTTCATAAGCTGTTTTATTTTTAAAACAGAAAGTGTTAGTTTTATTTTGTGCTCATCAATAAACCAGTGAACAAAACATTATAGAAATTATTGCCTGACATGGCCAAGGAGAATGTTTACAGCGATGTAAGATGTTCCTGGGCCAAAAGGAAACCCTGAAAATGCCCAAATGCCCCGGGATAATATTTCAGAAGTTCTTTCCTATTTTAATTGTCATTCCTACCTTTTGCATATTTATCTTGTGTTATTTTTAACACAATATTTTACAATATTTTTTTGAGAGTCCAATATTTATACATTTATTAAGCAAGAAAATAGGTAAAAAAACATTGTTTATATGACAGATTTCAAAGTTTACATTTTTTTTTTCAAAGATGATCTAAATAACTATAACAAAATACCTGCAGTATATGTAAACCAGTAGATTTAATATACTGAGACTTGGCAGCCGGTTGGAGGGAGCTTCATGTTGCCCCGGTGCTCTCAGAGCTAAAGGTGAATAGGAAGCTGATCTGTTTGTGGTGTCTATACTGTGTCCAGTTGTTGTAGTCCTGTATTTGTCAAGTCTTGTTTTTATTTGTTGCCAGTGCTATCGAGAGTGGTTTCCTTCACCCATTGGGCTGGCACGTCGTAATATAAGTGAAATACCCTTGAGTACAATGTTAAACCCCAATCAAACAAACAAAACTGATTAAGTTGCATTGTGGCTTCACAGGGTCACTTGTCAGGCTGCTGGCATGAATACTCTATCTCAACAGAGAGTTCAAAAGTGATGATACTTGAAATACACCATTATCGTATTAAAGAACATGTGATTTATCTGTGGGAATATAAATGATGAGATTTTTGTGTTACAGGCTGTGGTACGAGGAGAGACAGAGTGTCCTATTTGTCTTACATCACTACACAGTGAGATCCAAAGTGAAGACAATATCTGCACAGATAAACGAAAGACATCAGCAAAGACTGCCGTAGATAGGAATGTCAAAATGAATTCTAAGGCTGATAACCAAACTGTGCATAGGGTACCACAAACAGGCAAATGTTCAGGGGATGACAGCCTTGTTTCTGGAACTCACCAAAGTTCCACTGAAGATAGACTCACTCATAGAGTTCCACGACAGACTGTACTGTTATCCTGTTCCCATGTCTTTCACCTGACTTGCCTCAGTACCTTTGAAGAGATAGTTGTGTGTGAAACTGGATCATCTTGCCCGGTCTGTCGGTCCAACTACCAAAAGAGAGTTTTATGAGAGTGTTGTCGTTCCTATAATACTTGACAGAACTTTTTTACCCCTCAACTAATATTTGGTCTATGGATATTGTTATTACCAATTGTTTAGCACCTACACTATAACTTGAGAAATAAACAGCTTTTAATCCTGAATAATTTTTGTGTCTTTTAGAAAGTGAAGATTAACAGTATTTTCGTTATTTTGGAATAACACTTTTAATCCTGTACTTCAAAATTATTATTTGTTTTTATAAGTTTGTCAAAAAACCCTGGTACAATGGTGTGTATGCTGTAATAAAAAGAGCTATTGCCCTTTAAAAGGTGCTTTCCTTATGTTTGTTGGCAAATGGATATGTAAAATATATGACAGCAAAGAAACAAAATTTTTTGGCTGGAGCACAAAAGCAGTGCTAATGGTACTGGATTACAGCATCATTATAACATTTGGATTTACGTCCCCTTTTATTATTTTCAAAAACTACTATTAAAGTGTATTTAATGAGATCTGTTCTAATTTTTATGATAAATTTTGAAATTGTTCACTTAACTGTAATTACAATACAATTTTACAGTCATGTTGTGATTGATTCTGTTAATATACTAGTATATGATATTTAATAAATTAGTTTTAAATTTTTTGATTTTGGATATTTTGGTTTGTTTATATTATGAGCTTAATGCCGCGTTGTTTTGTTTAACAGGACAGAAATTTGCTTCTTTTTGTCCCTTTAAAGATTATCAGGCCCTTTAACATTCTTCTATACATAATAGCTAAATAATATCACACAGAAATGTTACATTTTTAAAAATGTCATTTAGTTATAAGCTAATATATCTGAGTATTTGTTCTATCTGAAAAATATTAAATACATTTAAAAGGTATCGGGTATTAAGAGGATTCTTTTGCTCAGTTTAAACTTGTTTTTTAATGTTATTTTTTGAGAACATAGAAAATTGTTGTCTTATTTATTTCAGTTACGAAATTATGGGTCACCCATGATGTATGGCAAGCGGTTTTATCACTTCTGCCTTTATCCTACATATATCAAATAAGTTTTGCTTTTATTTTACTTATGAACAATTCTTTTTCACATGTGAAATTCTTTTTTACTTATGTTGAAAAGATTTTCACTTATGTCAAAAAAAATTCCACATACTAGTATGTAAAATACAAATTAATTCTACATATCTAGAATTCTTTTATGTAGAAATCTCAGCAACATATGTGAAATTCTTCTCCACATGAGTAAAATAAAACACCAAAACCTAACTATTTCTTATATGTGGAAAAGAATTTATTTTAGATAAAACAAGGCGAAGACAATGACCTATATTTTGTATATAGGTCATTGAGTGCAGACTCCCATATTTTTAGCCTGTAGCCACCAATACAAAACCATGCATTTTATTATGAAAAATGCTAGTTAAGGTGCCAAATAAAGCGTGAATATTATATTAGGCGGTCTTCGGGTTTATTCTTATTCAGTAATTTTAATGTAGTCTACATCATTTTATTTTCCTGACGCTCATTACAGAATCAGTCGCAAATGTTAGCCTATTAAACAATTGTAGTTTCCCCTCATTTATTCTTTGCTAGAAAATAACAAATGCTTTACAAAATGCAGAGGGTGAATGTTCTTCTGATCAAATTGTACTCTTGGGCAAATTCTTTGCCACTAAATACAGGCTGTGAGGGAGAAGTCTGTAATTGAGGTCCTGGATGCTTTTGTTTAAGATATCCCACTCACCTTTTGATTTTACATAAGTGAAAAAGATTTACAAATATTTTAGGTATGTTGAATTCATTTTCACATATGTTGAATTCTTTTTTACATAAGTGAAATTCTTTCCAACATAAATTAAATAATTAATTTTACATATGTGGAAAATAATTTTACATATGTGGACAATAATTTCACATCAGTGTAATTCTTTTGCACATATGTGAAATTCTTTTCTTATGTGGAAAAACGAGAAAACATATGTAGAATAATGGTAGAAGTGATAAACGGCCTGCCATATCCATGGAGTAAATTGTTTTGTCTTTTACAGCTACAAAATAGTTAGACAAACGTTTATTTTCTGTATGGTGTTTTTGACAGCAGCCATATGCCTTGACATATCTTCTTTCTTTTTTTTCCCTTCGAATTGGCGATATGCTAAGGCATAGCTGTACAGTAGTTGGACTACATATTTTGATTATAGATTCTTTGAAAATATATGCTATGACAACTTTTTGCCGATTTTGCCGAGACTGCGCAGGTTAGTTTCGCAAGTTCCAGTCACTTAATCTGTTGCACAATCGGACCTTTGCACGTCGATGATGTTGCCTCAGTACTACGCCAAAGTAAGGACGTCTGGCGCGTAAGCCTTTTTGACGGAGACGGTTTTTGACTGTCTGTGCCGTGTATTTTAAACCCATTAAACTCGCTTAACGATAAGGCATGATTCGCACGTGCCACTGCCCTAAGTTTTTCCCTACGCCTAAGTTTTTCCCTATGGCAACAATAGTTAAAGCCAGGGAACTGAAAGAAGGGTCCGTGTAGCGTTACACGAATGACCAGGTTAAGGCAATATGGAATCAATGCATTGATCTGATCAGCCTTATGAACAGCTATGCTAAGGTCTCTGTCTTGCACCAATTCAGTCAGTATCATAGTTTTTTTCTGTCCACGAAATCCACCACCAGAGTAAACTATGGAGCAAATACTATAGGTATATACAATAGCCATATCCACGCATTGGATATGGCAAGCCAGTCACCAAATGTGACACCTTCCTCTATAAAACAAATTATTTCACAGTTCGCAGGTTAATTTATTCCTATGGTATTTACTCTCGAGAGAGATATGTCTGTAGGTTACCCATAGCAACTTAGATACGGGTGCTGTCATTATATATCATATGCTATACTGGCGTTACAGGGGTGATGTCCTCTGCCTTTCCTATTGTCGTTTTCGGCGAGTCAATATCTGCGAAATACTTCTTATTCGCGGTGAACAGCGTATAGAAATTCACTCAGAGTAGCCCAAATAGAAAATTTATAGTAATTGTTACCTTAATCCGTCCTTTTTAGAGTGTGTTATCCACAAATTACTAAGCTTGGCAAAAATCGCCTGTTGTGAAACGAATGAAGTGGATTATACCGTCAATAGATAACGGAAGAAGGTAAGATTTGCCTAACAGACCCGATTCACATCAGCCGAGAGATGATAGCTTTTGTCCATTCGGAAACACCCGCTTTGTCACATTTTTTCGACCAAAACGGACCCATGCTGGAGTCGTTAAAGGAGACAAACCCTGGACTATAGCTAGTCGAGATTAAGATCTATTTAGAAAGGTGTCTTTTGAAGTTTATCCAGAACATGCAAATGATTCATCGGTTTAAATTAATTCTATTATTCCAGTATTGTTCTAGGAATATATATTAAGCTGAAATGGACTTGATATGAACAGCAACTTTATTGAATATCACGTTTCTATCCTATTCCAGAGGTCGTTTTCGAGTATAGTATCTGGAATAAGACAGAAACATAGATATTAATCAAATAAGAAGTTTTTATAATTAAAACTTTTTCATCTTTTATGTACCTCCGACTTCTAAATGCCACTTAAATAAGCAGTACACATTGACATACTATACACAAATTAATAACTCTTAAATAAAACATCTAGTTGATATATAAGTCTTTGTTAACGCAATGCCAGTGGAGATATATTGAAGAGAGATATCAGGAAATAAAGCATTCAAAGTGGACATATAAACTATCAGTAAGCAGCATGTAATTAATAAGGATTGGGTGTCATTAAAAGTTGAGCATTTTCGGATGTAGGCGAAAATTGTGGTTAGAAGGCCCTACTTACTCAGTTTTTATATAATTTGTTCCCACTCATAACGCCTATATACCCCGCCAATATATCGACGTGTTTCCAGACGGCCATGACTTATATTTCATGTCAATAAGCAATGACATTTAAGATGACACGTATTTCACTATAAATTCAATTGTTTTGAAATAAAAGTTGAAGTAATTATGTAAATGTTTATGTATCCGTGCTCTGAGGCTCGGTCGGTAGAGTGTTGGCCTTTAACCCAAAGGTCCAGTGTTCGAATCCCGGTGGAGGCAAGCAACTTTTTCTCTCTTCAGTTATACATTATGTATATGTCAGAGCCAGACTTTCTTATTCTTTCGACCATCCGAACGTAGGAAAAAAGAGCAGTGTATTGTTCACTTCTAAGAACACGTGGTGGCTTTTGCGTGGTATTTTTTTGGTTTTTAATACCTGCAATGCAAAGCCGTCATGCACATGAAATCCGTTGAGAAGAAACCAATAAAAAATTAACAAACAAAGAAACGAACGAAACGACAAAATGACAAACGAATGAACGGACGAACCAAAGAACAGTTAGGATTCACGTTTTATATATCTCTGAACTTGAATAACATTTCAGTCTGGGACTTGATTCAAAGTTTGCAGCTTGCACTGATGTTCACGTGGAGCATATGTATTGCAGCAAACTCAAATGAATGAGTTTTCGTGCAAGCTGTTAATGATATATTTGTTTTGGATTTTTCGTCTCATTGTTATTATGTGAAGACGTGCTTTCTTAATTCCTTAATTACTAGAGATAGTATTTTCTTGATAAAACTCATTTTCGGGGACCGAGTCCCCATAATTCTTTGTCGTTCAACATGCTCAATTTTAGTCGTAATTTTTAGGCCCACTTGGACACGGATTTGTTCAATGCCATTTGATGAGAACGCATCGGTGTGGGAGGTAATGTCTGATATGTTGTCTCGAAGGAATCAAACATTGTCAGAAATCGGAAATAAAGCCCACTATATTTTCAAAAACTCTAATATTACTGGAATAGTATATGAAGAGGCCAAAACCTCTCACGTTAAGTAGGGTAAAGCGTGGGTTGGAGCTAAATTAGTTTTCTCTTCAATAAACCGATCGGTCACCGTGTAAGCAGATGTAATCATTATGTGTGTTTAAATCCTAAATAACAAAAAAATCTTGGATTGACTATTTGGGAATATGTTAATAAAGACGGAAAAGACTAATTATTTGAAAATCGCGTTTTGAACACTGTATATATTTGTTTTGATTATTATATTGGACATTGAGTATAAAAGAAAATGAGAGGACGCGTAGTGCGAAACTATACGGACAGTATTTGAATCAATAATATTTATAAAATTAGTCAAACTGGCACAGGGATGTTGACAAGTAAAACAAAGACAAATCATCTCATATTATAGACAAACTATTAAAAACAAGTTTCTGAACACTTTAACATGTCCTATAATGAATCCCATACATCTCACCAACGTATCACACTATATATTTTATCACATTTACATGTCCCATAAAGCATCTGAGATATTATGAACAAATGTCCCACAATGCACCTGTACACACCTGCCGTTTTACTCACATTTATTGATTTTTATTCATTATTGTGTCCAGGAAAGACATGGCTGAATTAAAGTAGGTTAATGTCAGTTAGTTATATAAAAAAAATTAACGCACATCAAACAGCGACAGTACTATGTGATAGAGATGGATGAGACAAAGCTATCATTATTAATTAATAGTTTGACATCATCGATACACGTGGTGTCTATAGACACGAAGCGATACCATGCGATACAACACTGCCTATTTGTGTTATGGTCCAATTTCATATGCACGTTTTGAATCTTTTGAATTTTTTTATCCTACAGTTAGCTTCTCTATTGAGACATAGAGGTTTGTTTGTTCGATTTGGGTTTTACACCGTTCTTAGGGAATTTTCACTCTAGTCCAATGGGTGAAAAAAAAACCACCCTCGAGGCCACTAGCAGCAAACAAAGACAACACAGGAAAAAGACAGGAGTCATAGGACGTGATATAAGACATATCAAACAGATTGGTTTCATGTTGCTACATGGCTCTAAAAACCAGGGCAACCCATCCAACCCCTCCATCATGTGTGCTTAGTTGATACAGACAACTCGATAGAAGTCTTATGTGCCCCCTGTTCAAACAGCCATTAGCTTTTAAGTTTTGTCATAACTTAGCTCGGTATTATTGATTCATCATCATTAGCATTCGTGCTTTTATTGATGATATATAGTCGTTTTCTATTAAATAAAATTATTATGTGACCTTTAAGACATGGAATGTGAAAATCTACTGGGAGATCAACTTCATTAGCCTTAAAGCGTAACGATTCATGATCGATTTTTGTTTTCAGATTATTTTAAATGAACTGTCTATCCTCGTTTGAAACATACAAATTAATAAAAACCAAAAACTTAGTTCAAGGGAATGCTCTCTTTTGTATTTAAAAAATCATCCGTTACTGTACATTTCAGATTCATTGCAATGTTTACAGATATTGTATTGGGACTATGATATTAAGACTAACCAAAGGTAAACACAACTATAATCTCCAAATATCGTGAATATTTGCTCTTCTATACGTTGTGGCATATAAATATACGTTGAAGTTATGATATACAAATTCAAGGTATAAAAACAGTTACAAATAGCAAACAAACGGCCATTTAATTAAGAATTTAACATATATATTTCCGGATGAAAGAAACATTTGGTGAGCGGACATTGGTAACAAGGTAACAATCATTTAGGGGATTTTTTATGAAATGAAAGCAAACATCAGCGTCGTCTGAGACTAATTCATACATCTAACTTACATCTTGTGACAGGCAACTAAATTGTCAACAAACAGAAGGGAAACACGATATTCCGATTCCTGTCTGTTTACATGCTACGTTTATGTAATGTGTTAAACCCACACGCGGTCTCGATGTGTTGTGAAGCAAATGTATTCCAATTACATGGGAGACAATCCGTGAACACGAAGATCAGCTTAATAGGTGTAGATGAGTCAGCTTCTCCTGGGAGCCATTCGATCCAAAGCCAGACAAGATGATTCGAATAAATTGCGCAGCAACATGTGAAAAGGAATTGGCAAATTTGTAAGAAATTTGTTTTTCGTTTTAGCGCAGTTGGTATTCTGGTTTCCCAAAATTATAATACTGACAAAATCCGATTATATTGTTCCTTTAGTTAAAATGTTAGCATCATTTGGGTTCATATAGGTTCATTTGGATATTGAATTGATATGGTATTGTCTGGGTTTAAATACGACTCTTTGTGTTAATTGTTGGGTTTAACTATTAGTCAAGGGGTTTAAATATTCAAATGGGTTTGGATATTTCGTTTACAAGTTATTGTTTAGGTCTACATCTATTAGCTTTGGGTTTAAATATCGGCTTTGGGTTGGAACATCGGCTTTGGGTTGGAACATCGGCTTGGGTTTGTACATTCGATTAAATGTAAGTGTATTGTTCGCTCAGATGCTATCTATAGATTTAGTTGATTTGATCCTATTGCACGTCGGTGGCTGAGATGATTTGATTCTATAACACGTCGGTGGCTGAGCTGATTTGATCCTATAGCACGTCGGTAGCTGAGATGATTTGATCCTATAACACGTCGGTGGCTCAGATGATATGATCCTATAACACGTCGGTGGCTCAGATGATATGATCCTATAACACGTCGGTGGCTCTGATGATTTGGTCCTATAGCACGTCGGTGGCTCAGATGATTTGATCCAATAGCACGTCGGTGGCTCAGATGATATGATCCTATAACACATCGTTAACTCAGATGATTTGATCCTATAGCACGTCGGTGGCTTAATAATGTTATCCTATAGCACCTCGGTGGCTCAGATGATTTGATCCTATAGCACGTCGTTGGCTCAGATGATATGATCCTATAACACATCGTTGGCTCAGATGATTTGATCCTATAGCACGTCGGTGGCTCAATAATGTTATCCTATAGCACGTCGGTGACTGAGATGATTTGATCCTATAGCACGTCGGTGGCTCAGATGATTTCATCCTATAGCACATTGGTGGCTCAAATGATTTCATCCTATAGCACATCGGTGGCTCAGATAATATTGTCATTGAGCTGCAGCTATATGCAGCAAGGAATCAATTTGTTGAACCGTTTAATTAAATTTGACATCATATCTTTGTTCGCAACGGACGGGAGTACTTTTAAATTGGATAAACTAAGTGTTTAGGTTTGTTGTGGCCATGACCCCACCGTTAAATACACCCGTGTCTGGCAATCACTCACGATATTAAATGTTGCTCTTATATCAAGGCGGTCTAAGTCCAGTTAATGTCAGCCAAGAACAAAAAAGATTAGCGTGTAGATGTTGACGGAACATGCCGTAAATAGCCGGGAAAAGTAACGCCAATGATTTATTTGATTTATTTTTTTAAAATTTATTCACCCGATGTTAGATCAACAGGATTAGATCCAAATTACGAAAGACGAAGCTAATAACATTTTCACTATATTAGACACTGTCTGTACAGCTATAACAAGACTGTAACGTACGTTTTTTATGTAACACACTGCCGTCCATACATGAAGCCCGTCGGCAAATCCCATGTCGATAAACCCGATTGAAAGGAAATTGTCAAAATAGTGTTTTGTTGTTTTTGTAACCTAAATTTAAAAATATCTTCGCACAAACAAGAAACCTCGGCAAGACTTGTATTTTATCTTTTTACTTTATTCTAACGTTGAGCTGGAATCTTTTTAACCTTTATTAAAGGAAATAATCTGACTTATAATATTCAGATATAATTCATCAATGCTTGACTAAGGCCTTAAGTCACTATATGTGATCTGCGATTTTACGCTCTAGGTACAAATTTCTTTCTATAGTTTGAACATCACACAGAAAGTTTAAAAGCTGATAATTCTCTAGATATTATATCATGATATGTGATTGCTAGGCGACTCATACGTTTGTAATACAAATCTCATCTTATTTATTCAATCCGTTATGCCAGTTTAGGGTGGGTAAAGCGACCTTTAAGGGTAGCGTCAGCCAAATTTATATTTTTAGCGATAGTACATTCTTATGAGTTTGATATTTTCTATAGGAGCAGTAAGTTAGAAGTTTAGTACCTTTGAAACCAACTTCTCGGGGCAAGGTGTATCCTGGCCTGAATCTCTATTCCACAAAAGATTGTGGAAACATCAGACCTGCATGCCCAGAAAAAAATGCTTTAAAAGGGAACAACTATTAAGATTTTGGCCTGTTATGGTCATTTGTGCTTTTTATAAAGCTAATTATGTTAAATTATAACAAACAATCATGTTCCAATTAATAGATATTACCTAAATAAGATTTTCCCGTCAAGAGTTGTTTCGTAGCCGTATGGGGTTTATACAATGACTTTTTCCCTATGCGCATACGTCACCAAGCTCCTGACCTATCAAGTGCGTTAGATTTTTCATCATTTAATTTATTGCTAAATTAAATATAAAAAACAAAAACAACATTTCGTTTGATGGAAACAGGTTTTTAAGACATTTTCATTAGATTAAAATAAGTTTTCATTAATACTTGTGGGCATTTTAGCCCTGTGTTGGCCTGACACATGCAAAGTGGCCGACAAACCGGAACGATTGACGGAAGGAGAGAACGAAAAGGCGGTATGGAAGACGGAAAGAAGAACGACCGATGGACGTTCATCATCACGCACATCACCAACCTCAATGACTGCAAAGTAAAAAACAAATACACTTAACTTACAAACAAAACACAAATATAAATTATGAAATAAACACAAAACAAATCAGACTGTTGTTTATTTGTGGATGTCGTGTCCAGAATACCTTTGCATTTCCCCACTGATTATAGGTTAGTTACAGAGAGAAGTATCAATAAAAACTCAGCCTCATCAATAATTCATTCAGGACAATCAATGCTTAGTGTTCTTCAATAAATACACCGTCTTCTAAAAATGATTCATGTGTGTGACCGGCTAAAAATCACTCAATGATTTCCCCGGCTGTCGATAGAGAAGCAGGAGGCCTATTTTTTGTGATGTGAGTCAAATACACAGATAAGGATATTCTTTTGAGAATTAATACATGTTAAATGTATAGATCTATGGATGGAAACGGTATTTGACTTAAATGTTGGCGTGCTCTGCAACAGCTATTGACTACCACAGCCACCAAATGTGAAATGGTTTGCTATATTGTTGAATTAATGTTTCGCCGGTGCTTATTAAGATATGGTTACGCCCACAAACAACTGCCCTTAGCCAGAGAGCCCACATTAAGAGATAAACAATAACGCTAACAACAGGACAAATAGTGCGCAAGACCCTTTTCAGCAATATTTAATCATATAAAAATACCATTAGACAAACATCTTTGAATATAGACCTTTATTTAGCGTTTTATTATATATAGAATAGGCCTACAACCAACAGCCTTGGTGCAAAACCATCACAGAGTTTCTTCTTATACACTAACCCAAAGGCCAGTATTGTGAATGTAGATCAAGCAATTAATTTATTCCGTTCTAAATCGTTTCTTCATATGGCTCTAATGGAACCCTGCAGGGTCTTCGTCATGACTTTGGTGAAACCCTTTATGTTTCTGCACGGAACCCTCACAGCAACTGTTCTAAGTATTTCTCCCTTTCTTGTTTTGCCAAAGAACTATTTTAGTTGTAATGGTTTCATAACGAACTATCCTCTTTTCTAAAGAACCCTCAAAGAACCCTTGTTTCTAAGAGAGTAAGTACAAAAACTGCAGGCCTATACCATGACTTGTGTTTTGTGTATTTGAACCTTCTAAAATTATTTTGCTTTACATAGATAGCCCATTTTAAAACGCAATACTGTGTCACTCCAAGCAGTAAACACTGATAGGGAATCTTGGAACTGTATCCATGGGAACAGCAGGAACAAATTAACCAATCAAAAGGATAGGCCTGATCCCAGAATACGATATAAACAAATAACGCCTCCAAGACAAAGTTTACGTCTGTTGTTTAAACACAAAATATTACTTGTGTACACACTTCCTGTGTCAAAATACTTCTCCTTCTTTGATACACATCACAACGTCCTTTTCCGAGCTTGGAATGTAATATTGTTTCAATTAGCGCGTGCCAAGTGTTGCGCGAGAAGAGCCGCAACTTATAGCGAGTTGTACTAGACGCTTAGAATATCACAAAGGAGAATGCTCCACGGTGTATTAAAAGCTCGAATCTATAGATAGCTCTGAGCTTGTTCTTCTACGTCGTAATTTGCCACATTAAACCCTTTGCTGTGAAATAGCAATCTGAGCTAGCCGTACACCAATGGAGTAATCTCTCAGATGGT
>JAVFBW010122363.1:0-14730 GCA_034783835.1 Mopalia ciliata
CACCCTAAAACAATACAGGACAATCATAGATTGAAGACCCAATATAAAAATATCACAAAGAGATTGGTTTCCTGTTGCCCTTAAGTTCTGTGAGCTGTTTCAATTTTCAGAAGAACGGACTGGGGAAAGATAAAAGATGAGGATTGACATAGCCATTGATAAACACATATAAAGAAAGACTTTCACACAGCCCTGCATCTTACATCAAAATTAACATTGAATCTGACACATATTGAATAAAGATATCAATTGCAGGCCACATTTTTTTATTTTGCCAGTGAAAGCAAATAACACATTTTGGTTTCATAAAGCTTCAATTTCAGGAAGTGTAGCCTGTGATGATATGGAATAGCACAAACATATAAGGTAATTATTGATCACAAATGGTTTGCCTCCCTTTATACGTTGTAATAAAGGTCATTTCACTTACAGGACAGCAGTAGCAATATAACGGGAAGTGGAAACTAGACATAACAGAAAATGCCAGTAGGAGTCACCCAGCCTTCTCGCAAACAGAATTTTCAACTGTCAAACAATGAATTAAATAATTTGGGTGAAAGATACTATTTTCTACACTAGAACAATATGCCAAACCAGCTTAGCTATGGAAAGTCTCCACTTTTAAGTACTTGTAGGATAAAAAAAGTTTGAGGAATGTTGAATAAACAACAGTTCTTTGAGCGGGATAGTAACATAACATGTTTTTTTTGGGTGATATATAACTCTTAAGAAGCAGCATTTCGCAGAAGATGCCAGCATTGCTTTCCATCTAATGACTATAATACATTAAATATCTTATAGTGTAGTCAAGACACACTTCACATCCTATGATTTTGTTACTGTGAACTGTTGGAAGATTATTAACACCATATAAGTGAAATGTCCCTTCAAACAGATTTAAACACCACACGATCAATCCAAACAACCTTTGTTCAGATATGAGACAACAGTGCCAGTATTTAACTGCAATAATTTTTTTTATATGGTTAACTAAAAAACAGAAACAAAAAAAACATGCAATGATAAAGCATGCAATAAAATTAAGCTAAGATATTCAGTAAAATGTCATTTATATTATTTAATTCGTAGTATAATTATCAATATACACATGACTCGGCTTATCATATGTTGATAAAATATATATATTCTATTTACAAAGACAATCTTAAACACCGACAGAGTTTTCTCCACATCTACATCCATTTACATCTTCCTTAAGCCTTCTCCTGTTCTCAACTACTGTAACGATCCTGCAAAAGATAAGATATTAAATATTCTAAGAAACAGGTGAATCTATTTTGATTAAGTACCTCTGATCATTTATATAATCTCAACAAGCATATCCGTTATACAAAATATGATACAGAGGCTATAAGCCCCAGAACGAGGCTGGAAATGACAGATATTTTGAATGGAGAAACATACTGATGTGATACCATCATTTATGAATTTATATTTTTTCTAATTATGATTATTGCTCTATGTACAATTAATCTTATTTGATTTAAGCCACTGTACACACAATCTGAGTAATTGAAACAGCTTCAGAAACAGTTTGTTAAAATGCTCAATAATCTTATCAGCCAGTATATTATAAACATTTGACAAAGTAAACACTGTTGCTTTCTAAACTTTACAGAAGTTTACAGATACTTTAGGTTAGCCAAATAAGGAAAATCTAAAGCTGAAATGACAAACTGAAACATTCAAATGTAAGATAAAAATGCTGGAGTCAATTTTACATTACAAAATTGAATAATTGTGTTATGACACATCCAAAATATGAAGGAATTTTTCTCTTATAAATCAACTTATAATACTACCAACAAAAAAAAACAAGTTGAGTAGTAAGCAGGTCCTTTGCTCAAGGCTTATTTTGAAAAAAAAATGTTCTAGCAATCCTGGTAAATTAATCTATTTCGTGATTGGTTTTGATAATATTTCTTTCATCAAAGAGTAAAATGCATAGTGCTTTTCATATATTAGTTTCTGTGTAATTTGACAGGAAACAATCCTGGCTGTATAAGAAGTTGAATCATGGAGTTTAAAGACAACCAGTCAACACCTTTTCAAGTACTGATGTTCACCAGATATATTTATATCTTTTTTTATATATATATCTATTAGGTGAAATACAATCACTTATGCAATCAAGCAAGTTATATTCCAGGTTTGAAGTTAATCTGTGCTTTTGTACTCAAATTATGGTCAGTCCTTTATGTAAGATATGACATGACTTTTCAGGGTTAGTATAATGGTTAGTTTTAGTGTTAGGTTTAGTATTAACCCTAACCCAGAACTTAAAATTCACGTATATCTTACATGATAGATAGGCCCAAATTCTCCAGTTATGAACACGTACATATTGCAAAATTATGCAACAACTGCCATATAGTTATGTGGATTTGAGTGATTTGCAATCTAATACACTACTCAACAAGAGGAAGCCAATTGCCAAGTGAAATTTAATTTTAAAATATTGTGTTCACAACACATACAGCTGTGGATGTGTAAAATTATGCAATGGCAACCATATGCAGAATTTGGTGAAATCAATGCAATACCAAAACTAATTTTTTCAATACTAGAAACGTGTTCCTTCAGCACTAATTTTATTGTCATTTCAGCTTTGGAAATTCCAATACAAGTGTTTACCAGTTAAGAGTTTTGAAAAAACATAGAGACAATGATTATGTGCTTAGCGGTTACACTTGGTTTGAACAGTGGTGCTTAGTGTAAAGGTTAAGCCACACCCAAATTTGTTGACATGCAACAGATTGAGTAGGAAAACATACAAAATACATACATAGGACAAGGGGGAATAGCCATGTTAAAGGGAGGTAATCAATAAATTTACTGCCACCATTTCAATTACATGACTTGATTTGGCACCAGGTGAAAAGCTTGAACATCATTTACATTAACCAGCCAATTACATTGCATCATTATCAAGAATCAGGTTTTTCCCCATTAAGTTATTGCTGATCCATGAGCTTTATTAATGTTAAGTTTGTCACTAAGGTACAATCAAGCCGACATATAGTGAATACATGTACCAACAAACAGCCAACATCAATAAACTAAACAAAACAAATTTGGACAATTTTTTTTTCCAGACTCCCAAAGATACTGATAAATCTTACCAATGAAATTTCTTATCTAATTTCATTTTCGCTGTAAATTAAATTAAAGTAATATGTGAACAAATGGTTGGTAATTTACACACAGAATCGTTCAGGGATATTTAAGTTCATTTAATTTGCTTTATTGTCTAAGCTATAAATTTCTGTGCTGCATCTTAGTGTACTTGAGTTCAGTGATACCAGTCACTTCTCGACAAAAAACAACCACAACTTTGACTGTTATGCATCATTTTGTTTATGCAAACCTCGTCATATAGGTGAAATAGCCGTAAGTAAATCAAACAAATGATCTATGTTTTGTGGAAAACATGAAGAGAAAACGACTCAGAATTTGAAATAGTCATCCTTATAAACATGTACCTAGGGTAAATTGGAGATCTCCAACCTATGCGGTTCTAGAAATTTCGTTTTTGTAGACTGATATTCCAGATGAAGCTTGGACTTAATGACGACTGATTTCTCTACTGAATTTTCATAAATAAATACATCTCTGTCGTATGACAAATCAAAATATGATATATATTAATGTGCAATTATAGCTACAATAAAGGAGCTGATACTGTCAGAAGAACAGTTTTAATCATCTAGATTAATGATGTTAATACATGTAGTAAAATAAATCTAAAATCAGTAAGTAAGTCTAAAAAGTGATATGGTTTATAAGGCATTACCTTTCATTATTCAGGATATATTTTTTTTCCTTCTCCGTCTTATAGGTCAGACATTTGAGTAATTAGTCAAATAATTACAGCTAATTCATCAAGTTAGTTATTATCACAATGTTAGTTACAAGTTAAAGAAAAAACTGTTTACAATCACTATTCCCATATAGTCTTGTCTATTACCAATTTGTGTGGCTCTCTTAATCAGTTAACAGCAGCAACCCTATGAACTAGTCTGTAACTACATTGACCTGACATTACTGCAAACACTGACAAATATTTTATTTTTTTTTTCGCAAAAATAACATTATTATTACGATAAAGTATTACAGGCAAAAAAAACAAATTTCCTATCCTGTTGATCTACAGACACTGTGGCAGTTTAACATCAATTTGCATTGACAAAGGCTTAAAGAAAAGAATTAAAATAAAAAATGTTTGAGAGGATCTCTTCAATGAATAGGCTGTTTTCAAGTTTACAGAATTCACAGTATCTACAATTAAGAGCACTTTTTTATCGAAGATTTAATCTATTTATTAAAAAATATACAGAATTTTTTTAGGATTCTAAATAATATTTCTTTTGTTATTTGACAAAACAGTCCATACTACTCTATTAGTCAAACATATATCATAGTCAAATATATTGTACTTGCAAATATTTTAGTTTAATTTAAAAAAAAAATAAAAATTGGGGGGGCAGAGACTTTTTAAATGCATAAAACAAAAAAGGTTCAAATGGAGAATTGTTAAGAGCAAAACAGATATAGGGCTGATGTACCATGCCATACTAGGTTTTATATAAAACTATTATGAAAGTTATTCAATGTAGAGAAGAAATCCAGCACATAAAACCATAGATATCTATAATGATTAACTGTTTTAACTACTTGCTATAATCGAACATTATTTGGTATTTGTGATGTTTATGCTCACATTAATAAAAATAGGTATGTTTCCAGTTATTTACTGCAGCAAGGAAATATTTTAACATAAAACCAAATGATTTTTTTTTAATCACATCTAAGCTATGAACTACTCTATGATATTTGTCCCCAGCACCTAGATGTAACTAAGAATCCTTTAAGTGCATGCTGTAAGGGTATAACTATGTGAGCTCTAACACAGGAGGATTACTAAAGGGAGAGCAGGCCTCGTGCTAAGACGATGATACCTGTAGTGAGTTCATCATGCCATTAGCCAGACTTGAGAGCTTCCCGGCCACTTTAGTCACGCCCTGTTTCACCCCTTCTTTAATTTCACTTAAATCGGGACCGCCGCCATAATCTGGGGTTCGTCGCCGCTGGTCACCATTACCAAAGAAGTCTGCGCTTGATATACCCGTACTGCCCTCAAATTTACTTAGGCTTTGTTTCGTTTCGAACTGTCCAAAGGAAACAAACGCAGAGTATTAAATACACACACACTTCCTCAAATGCACCAAAATTATTTGGAAAATACCAATATTTGTCGCTTTTTGTAAAGCATGTGTTAATTTCAAAAGGAAAACAAACCAAAAAAAAAAGACACAAAAAAAATTAATAACCCTCATGGCTGGGAAATGGATTATCATTTCTTGAAAGAGGTAAAAATGACTTAAAAGACATTATATTGGTGTGTTTCCTTCAGATATCGAATCTTCAAAACAGATTTATAAATTCTTCTCACAGAAAAAGTTATTAAAACCTTTTTTGTCTGACAAATAAATGAAAAAAAAATCGTGTACCATTTTCTTGTCATGAGCCTGTGACAAATTTGACTATGTGAACCAAATTTTGTATCACATTGTAAAGTTGGTCACTGAATGAAATATACAATAAATAATTCAATTTTTCTATAATGTGGAGAATAAGGCTCCTAAAATTGCTGTAAAAAAAATTTAACAATCAGCAGTCTTTCAGTAAGTATACTGTTACCAAACCTCATCCTGTAATTACTCTTTGTGTCACAAATGAGTCAGAGATACAATTTATTTACATATTTACAGTCACGCAACATAAAACAGACCGGGTTAGTTAAATAAACAAGATTAATGACAATGATACATGGTCACAAATAGTATCAAAAGTCTATAAACATAGAGATATGTCAATCAAGGGTAAATCATAGGTAACATATGATTAGTTCATCAATTTTCAACTTTACCACTAACCTTCTATTGTGTGTCTTTTTGATATGTAAAATACACAAATATATTTTATTTGTCAATATTATGTCAATATAGTGGACAAATGGTTATGGTAGATTTCACATTTCCATTAGATAGACTTCTGATAGATTTTAATTACACAATCTAAGTTCAAATCATAAATTAAAAAAAAAAAAATCAATGATTGAAATGTGCTACTTACATCCATTTCATTGTTACCAAAGTAAGCATTTGAAGAGATTGCTTTAGCATTTCCAAACTTTTTCTGAGCTTCGTCAGTGGTAGGGGCTTCTGTGTAAGTCTTTCTGCTTCTTCCCTGTCTGTAAGCATGGATACAATACCAATAAGCCTAGCTTAAAATCATATTCAATTTGTTCTTAAAGTTTTCAAATGAAAAATGTGCAATTTGATATCTCTTGGCACAGAGAGGCCTGCGGAAGATGTTAGATAATGTGAAATTAAGAATCTAAACACAGACACTAGAAAGCAAATCAATCAACATTGTCCATTTAGACAGATTTTGTTGTATAATTGAAAGACCCTCAACGATTTTGTTACATTGTTTGTAATGAGCCAACACATCATTTTGTTGGTTCATTACAAAACATTATACAATAATTATATTTTAAAAATATTGCAGTTCCTTATGATATGGTTCAAGATGGTTGAAGTACACAAAATAATAGTAATATGTGTAATGTAGAAGCAAACTGTACTATGTGTGGTAAATTGATATGAATTAAAATGTCAAGAATCAAGATTTACAAAACAGCGATCTCATTAAAGAAGACCAAAAAAAAAAAAATTACTGTCACCAAAATAAAATGACAAATTGACAAAACAATAAAAACTTAAAACATAACCCATCCATTTATCAAGAATATCCAGCACAATAAATTTACCGGGTGACAGAGGTTAAATTACTTTTTTCAGAGAGATTTGCAGCTTACAATACAAGATTCAAATAATCATATAACTCTATCAAACTAGGGCCCTTTAGACCGAGGCTTAACCCAATTCATTAAAGGTACATTATTTAGACAGCACTAAAACTACAACAATTAATTAGCTTAAAACTAATAACAAAAATAGCCCAATCACCAGTAAGGGTTTCTTAAACTATGACAAATAAAATATATTTATAATTACAATTATCTGCAAGGGTGTTGCTATAAAATCTAATAGTAATACTGCCCTGGACCCGTATGCATAAAGCTACTTAGCATTTCTGAAGTCAAGAAAATTTAACCAAATTTCAGATTTTCATTATTCATTGGACAAAAAAAAATTAAATAAAAATATTTTCATTTATTGTACAATATTTAAATAGCATTATGACTACAGGCCCAGAATCCATGTTGTGTATGAGACAGATGTGGCTAGGTGGTTATTAGATTGGTGTTTTACTCATACTGAAGGTTATTTCACTCATATGAGTGGATGTCTGCCCAGCTGGTAAAGAAAATCCCCCTTGACCTCACTGGCAACAAACCATTTCATTTCATCTATCGTCAGATGTGACAGAAATAAATTTTTCCAGAATTCGTTTAGAAAAAATTAAACTAAATCCCACAGCAACTTCTAAAAATTGGTGACCTACAACCCCTGGTGAACTCTAACCCATGTGACCCTTGACCAACTGATCATGTGATTATTAACATACTCATCTACGCCAACACTCTTAGAATTCTCATCATCTGGGCTAAGAAAGAAGTCGTGTAAAATACAATGTGTTATTGTACTGCAGACACATACAGGTATATGGTACTATATAATGCATGTCTGCTACATTGTTTCAAAAGTTTTACATCTTTGTTTTGAATTTTAATTAAATTTTGTATTATTAAGACATGTATCAATAAAACATACAGATTTTCCACAGATGCAACATTCACAAATGTACACCCATGTTTAAGTATACAGAAGTTACTATTGATAATGCTTTTATTATAATAGACCCAATTATCTATTCCAAGAGTCGCTTATTTGCTCTTTATTATGTAAAGTGGTTATTATAACATGTTTAAGCAGAGTTTGCTACCATGGTCAAAGACATTCCACTTATATGATGGTGGTGCACAAACAGTTTATAACCAGACTAACACAAGCACAAAGTGTGAAGTTCTTGTTATGTTGGAAAACAAACGTTCCCCCGCTTTTAATTATTAATAAGAAATAAAGGGTTTACATCATGCTCTTCTGTCACCACGGATTGGTTTTATCCTCTTATTGTGTCACGATGAGGAAAAGTGCCAAAACCAAGTTGGTATACATGGCATGGTTGTATAAACACAATCTGGTTTATTTATTGTTTGTTTGTTTGATTGGTGTTTAACGTCGTACTCAAGGGTATTTCACTTATATGACGACGGACAAAAATACAGAACATCACAAACAAATCTGCTTTCCGTTAACCTTTAGCTCTGCAAACACCAGGGTAACAGAAAGCAACCTCTTTTCTCGCCTCTTACGATCGCCTGAGGAAGCCGAGGGAGGTCAATTAACTGAGGGGAATAAACATCTTATCATATTTCACAAATAAAGTAACATATTTTTTAATGAAAATCCATCGGAATATATATATAGAGTTTATTTAGAACATTAAGATGATTCACTTGTTTTTATTTATTAACATACCGGAGTCAATGGGATTTTTAAAAAAAATTTATTGTAGACTAACAAGTTGTTATGTTTAAACATATCTGATAGTATTATTGAAGGAAGGAGTAAAAAAAATAGCTGCAGTGGTTATTTTCCTAAAACCATTAACCATCATTTGTTTTACTCACCTTGAACTGTTTTGCCCAGGTAGTCTCCCCTTCTCTCTTTGTTTATCACATGTTCATAGATTTTACCCGTAGTGATGTTATTGTCCCTGTGTAGTTTAATATCTAGAAATCTCTCGTAGTTTCCTAAATCTAAATCAACTTCACCCCCATCGTCAAGAACAAACACCTCACCTGTGGAAGAGAAACTGACTTTTCAAACACACACTTGTTCATTTTCTTAAGAAAACCTTTACAATAATTCTTTTTTTGGTGATTTATTTAAAAAATAACAATAATATTGTTTAACACTACAGCTATCCGTGAATCCCAAGTTCAGATAGTGTGAAGGTTTTGTTTTCTCTAACAAGGGCATTTCTAAAAAACAAGTTAAACAACACAGGACAAATACCAAGACATCATGAACATATCGGCTGCCTGTTCCTCTATAGCTCAGACAGAAAACATCGAGGCAACAGGGAGGCTGAGGAAGCTCTCTCCTACATCAACAGAAGATCAGTAGTCAGATGTGCTCATCACTGTTTCTGTGTTTTTGGTTTAATTGGTGTTTAATGTCGTACTCAATGGTATTTCACTTATATGACAGTGGATTGTCCACTTCTCAGTGTACACAGTCACAGCCTTATTACGGTGGAAAACCAGGGGGAAATCTCATAATAACCACCCCTGGGATTGCCGGAGCCACAACATGTGTTATTCACTGAACCACAGCAGAGACATTAACCTCTATTAGTACAACAATTTGAACATTATAGCTTCACAGATATACCTTTGTTATATTTGATATTTTCATAAATAGAGAGGAATAAAACAATTTGTCTGAATCAAACCCAAAGCTTTGGTTATAAGATATTTTAAGATAAACAATTGAAACATCAAACACGTTTCTCAAGTTATACAAAGCTGAAAAATCTTACCATGCTCATAGGGCGAGAAGGTGCCAGCATCTATATTGATGTAAGGGTCAATTTTAATGGCAGTGACCCGGATGCCGTATGACTTTAGTAAGGTGCCCACACTACTGGCTATGACACCTTTACCTATACCACTTATCACACCCCCAGTCACTAACACATATTTCATTTTGGCTTCGCCTGAAAACAAAAAGGTACTGTACATTATCAGTCAGTTTCAAATAACATAACAATGATGAAATTAAGTCAAGAAAACTTGTTTTTAAGATTAACAATTTCTAGGAAAATATAACAACTTATACAACTTGCACTGATTCATAAAAAATAAAAAAAAAATTATATTAAGCGCATCACTTAGAGTACATATTTCTTTTGTAAAATTAAGCAATGTTATGTTCCATATTTTTAATAATAAAAGTTAACTTTTAATAGTATGGTTTCTTTGATTGCAGTTTTAGGCTATGCTTAAGGTTAGTTCATACAGGACACTGTTCAAGCATAGCCCTATGTGTGAAGGAAATCACCCTGGATATCACAATGCCACTAGTAACAAAAAGGTGCAGGACAAAAACATGGTATAACAAGACAGTACCGGTTATGTAAATTAACAGTGCGACACACCACAACCCGGTTTGAAATGAGAGATTATATTTTGACCAGTTATTCTTATTCAACCAAAAATTTAAACACCAATCACCAGCCTAATAACAAATTGGTTTCATATTTGATGTTTGAAGGTTTGAATAACACCAGAACCACTTTCCAACTAGTGACAGACTACCTGGTCAAACTAAGGAAACCACTTCTCAACTAAAAGATCAAATCTGTCTTGTTATACATGTACATGTTATGATGTATACCCAACAGTAATATCTGATTCTCCTACACTTTAAGAACCACATATAATACTCTGATATCCTAAAATAGAACTGCCAAATTCCATAAATCTTTAGGGCTTAACATTACCTGTTGTTGTCAGAATATGGACACATTAAGCCCCTTACCTGAGCTAGAAAGCACACATATAAAGTTTATCAATTCTTTGAAAGCATTATTTCACAAACTCATATCTAGACTCCCAACCACAAGACAAATACTACAATCACAGAATCCAAGCCTTTATTTAACTATATTATACCTCTTTTATCATTCTAAATTTAGATACAGTTGGACAATAACTCTTTATTTTATTTTTTCTACAGTTTATCACAACAGCATGTTGTTTAAATTATCAAAGGTCAAATATACTGTGTGACAAACCGTACAGTACGAACAAATATCCGTATGTAAGACCAGGTAAGAGTGAGAGAACAATGCAAAGTTCAACAGGTGCATTAACTAAAGTTATAAATTAATTTTAAAAAATCCTTAAGGCTAGATCCCAGGTTAAGGTGATTTGTTTATTCTAATCCTATTAGAATATACTTTTTCTGCAAGGTTAAATTAAAGTGCTTATCAAAATAAGCACAGTAAATATATTGATGTTCTGATTGATATCTTAAATCTATACTCTGGGCTGCAATAAAATGTCTATAGGTAAAATGGGCATCACTTCTAATCAAGTAATATCAATTTAAATAAATTTTATGATTGGATCTTATACATGGGTAATGCACAAACTACAGTAAAATTTATCCACAAGGCCCTGTCTAGGTACTTTTATAATTAAACAGAAGAGCTCCACAAATATTGATCAATCAAATATATTTCTATATAAAACAGCTGCCTACATCAAGAGATCTGTAGTCGACTGTTTAAACCTTTGACAGTGGACACCAATGACGTATAGAAAAGAGTGTCAGTCGCGTGACGTCACGGGCAATGAGTTTTACATATAAAAGTAATGTGAATATAAAGTGGGATAAAAAATGTCTCCAATTTTAGTTGATTGGTTGTTTGTTTGATTGGTGTTTGATGTTGTACCCAATTTTTTTGTGGAAAGTGACAATTTAGGGTCTTCTACCATTGGCTGACAAGGCTTGTTTAAATAGTCAAGTGTTAATTTTTTGTTTGTTTGATTGGGGTTTACCAGCGTACTCAAGGGTATTTCACTTATATAAAGTTGGATTATCCACTTTACACTGCATCTTGCCTTTTCATGGAAAACCGGGAAAAAACTATCCCCTAGAATGACAGAGCCACAACGTGTGACTCTCTCATATACCTGATGGTCAAAAGACGATCTCGATCCTGTGAACGCTACATCGAAACAGGATTAGGAAGGACACAAAGCCAAGGGTTTCATTTTTAAAATTATTTTATGATATTAATATTTAATATAACTAATGACCTATAATAATCATAACTTAAAAACCAGTTCAGTATTGACTTTTTCTGAAATAAAAATTCTAAAACCAGTTATTGGATTTTTACCCCACTACAAGTTGAGGTAAGATAGGGTAGTTTTTGGTTTGCATTAATTTCCTAACACAAATAAATATTTAACCTTCAAATGAACTACAACAAAATACTGAAAATAAACAAAAATGCTGGAAAAAAAACAACACAAACACAGAAAAGCTTGTAAATATATAGGAAATTCTCTACAACCAAGAGAAACAAGCCAGAACGCCAGTAAGTTCCCACTGCCAAAGGATAATTTTAGAATAAAAAAGTATTTTCAAATCCTAATTTTTATAACATTTACAAAAATAGATATATCAAGTTTGAAGTTATTGAATATGTTTTCACAACTATAAATAAACATGTGTAGTGAATATTGTACAATTACAGCATCAATATTGTTCTACTAAATTTGTTGAAATGAAAGCCAACAGGACAGGGACAAAATTCAAGCTGGTCAAATTTAAACAAAAACGAAAAAAATAGAAAAGGGAAAAGTCAAATCATATCCATTCGTAAGATCTCCTAAATCCTCAATACCAGCAACATATGACTACATGTATGTTTAGGCTTTTGATGAGAAATAAAAAGACTTGTTCTGGAAATGATTTAAATAATGTCTGTATGGCAATTTAAAGTGCTCTTTATAGCTATAAATTGATATATATTAAAATACATACTAGTGATGATTATACGTTTGGTCAGGCCTGTGCTATTTGGGAGAACGAACTGAACAAGGTCAAAGTATCCCCAACTCATGCAGACTTGTTTTAGGAGGACAGATTTATAGATTTCCCAAATTGTTGGCAGTGGAGAATTATATTTGCAACTGATCTTGCACATTTATGTATTTAAAAAATCCGCGAAGCAGCTACCAATGCAAATGTTAGGTTATCACAAAAAATTTTAGATGACCGATTTTAAGGTTATGTCAGAAAAAGATTACAGCACAGGCCTGTTCATACACATAAAAAAGTGGTTACTTTAAAAATGACATGTATAGAGATGTTTCAGTTTTTTTAGTAAAGTAAATATTAAATTATTATTGTTCAATGTCGTACTAATTGGTATCTCACATATATAAATTGTTAGCATGATCTACTGGTGTTAAATATTAATGTTAAACGTTGACAATACAGAATCAAAACAGTTAAATACAGGACTCCCTAAAAGTAAATCAAAGGCGAGTGTTTCAACCCTTTCCCTCCAGATCAAGTTCCGACGAGTGAATCCATCAGTTTTAATCAGGCGAAAAAACATTATAAATATTTAATTTTGGTTTATCCTTGTAATCCATAGCATAAGCAGTAAAGTATTGCAAGTAACAAATACAGTGCTAGTCAGTGGCTGCAATACTGTGACTGATCCCCCTATAAACGAAGCCCACAACCATTCAAATTTGTTTAGATGAAGAAAATTGAGTTTTACCATCGCAAGAATTAATATTATCTTCTAGCCAATTAAATTAGAGCGAATACATTTATAGAATAATTTAATACAGGGACCTCAATATCCACAGGAACTGTACATGTTATAATGTTTAAATATTACAAACTGAGAAATGGCACACCAGGTTTGAAGCGACAGAAAATATTTTGATCAGTTATTTTGTAACCAGCTGTGACTTTGATCACTTTTGTTTAACATTTAACCCTAAAAGACATTCCCTTTGATACATCTAGGTTGATGTCAAGAGTTTGACCGACAATTACTGTCACTGAGCACCACCTCCTTTTGTTCAATCACTGCAAACATTGTCGGGCTGCAAGCAGTCTTGTTAAATACAGTATTTAAATGAGAGAAAAGAGTGCAAAAACAAGAATAGATATTGTGCTTTAACCATAACCTCTTACCTGACATTTCAATACAATGACCATGCACACAATGCTGTCAAAATGAAAATGATAAAAAAGATAACCAAACTAAGTACGTTAATAAAGCTTCTAAGGTTTGTGATTAATAATGTACATGCCAGCAAAATGAATGTGGAAATTTAACAATGTAAGTGTCTGTCAAGTTCATTTTATTGAGTGCAAGAGAATTACAAAATTGTTAACTGGGGTTTTACATAGCACCCCTTATACTATTCAAGGTAACATGCCAGCCCATGCAAAACAACAGTAAGAGACGAACAGAAGAGACAAAACACAAGGCAGTGGGGAATTTAATATGCATTACACATTTTAGAGATTTAGAAAGCTTTCTATGCGGCTGTGGTAGCTAAAAAGCTTTAAAAGACACTGAAGTAATATTTAAGGAAGCTAACCATGTATCTCAGACGCATGTTGTTTGATAATCAGAGGTGCTGGTGTTGCTGTTTCAGATCTGTGTTGTAATCTTTTCTGGCATAACCTTAAAATACGTCCTTTAAACTTTTGTGAGATAGGCTAGCCTAACAGTTGTAGTTTCCCCTTGATTGCAGATTTTTTAAATGCATAAATATGCTTTTGTGAAAAATAAAGCAAAATTGCTTTAAAATACAATCTTCACTGATTACCGGATGTAAAAATTAGTAGCAAAATGCAAATGAAGACAAAGATTGCAAACAATTTGGGACACTTATAACTCGATCCTACTGAAAATAAGTCTGTATAAACATTGGGAGACCACGTTCTATCCGTTCTCCCAAACTGCACAGCCCTGCTGTTTGATTGGATTGTTTGTTTGATTGATTGGTGTTTAACGTCGTACTCAAGGGTATTTCACTTATATGACGACGGAGACAAAAATAAA
>JAVFBW010122374.1:0-10414 GCA_034783835.1 Mopalia ciliata
CAATTCATTCCTAGTGGACGTTGCAGTGAGAAATCGATTACGAAAATGACGTAAGACGATTTGTCGGTCTTCTGCATTTGTCGTAACACGTGGTCTACCCGATCGAGGTCGGTCTGCTGAGGTGCCAGTTTGTAGGAGAAGTGTTCGAAGACCATGGATAGTCCGTCGACTACATCCCATAACCCTGGCAATGTCAGTGACCGACCTTCCTGTATTCAGCATCCCAATAGCACTTTCACGTTGAATGTTTGACAGTCGTGGCATTGTAAATCAACGGATACTTTACTATAAGAACTGCCCCGTGAGGGAACGGTTGGGCCATGGCCCTGCAAGATACAACCTCGGCTTCCTCGGTCGATCGGAAGAGGCGAGAAAAGAGGCTGCTTTCTGGCGCCCTGGTGTTTGCAGAGCTAAAGGGTAACGGGAAGCAGATTTGTTTGTGATGTTCTTATTTGTGTCCGTCGTCATATAAGTGAAATACCCTTGAGTACGACGTTAAACTCCATTCAAACAAACAAACTATAAGAACTTGTTTTCCGGAGATGTCACTCTACTGAGCTAAAGTGGGCTCAATTGCACGTGTCTCGTACGGTCACGTGACTAAGAACTCGAGGAAACATGGTTTATCCTTGATGTATGCTCACACGAACTGCATGCTTGTGCACGTCGGAGCCGCTGTGTGTCATGATGTCTTTGACAACTCTTGTATAAAGTTTCAAGAAAATATTTAGAAATTTATTAGTTTCTTTTTTGACTGTGTATGTAAGCCTGCGTGAATAACTAGCTAAAGGTTCCTCCTTCAACCTCAAGGGCCCGTTTTCCCATTACCAAACTGCATAAAACAACTTTCTTTATTATCTGTGAGTCACACGATGTGGTTCGGGAAATCGCGGGTGTGGGAATAGCAAAGGTGTGTAATCAGATGTACCACAGCGCGACAAGAGAGTTTCGAAAAACTTAAGACCCGAGACAGGCAAATTTTCTCTCTTCATTTATTCGATTCCGCGGACCGAATGTGGGTTGGTATGCCAACAACCAACGGAAGGTCGTGGGTTTTCTGGGTAAATTTACAACCCAGTTTTCTTCCCACATTAATGCTGGCCATAGATTTGTTATTGGGATTTAATCCTGTTGACCTAAAATCGCATAAATAAATATTCAATATAACCAGGCTTTCGGATTTACTCAAGCAAACATTAAATGTGAGTAATATTTAAATCAAAAGGATGCTAATTTATCGTCCCTTTATATGCAGAAAAAAAATGGTAAGAGTATTGGGCCTGTAACCCAAAGGTTTCGGGTTCGATTTCCAGCGGAAGCAAGCGATTTCGAGCCGCTTAGTGGTAGCGTGTGCGCTTACTAATCTTACTCCAATTTACCGTTCACGGGAAATTGTCCGTCCATCGACAATAGGTTATATGAGTGTCACACGATGTGACTTCGGCAATCACGGGGTGATTTTACTAAGTTTTATCCCGGTTTTCCACCGTAAGAAACAGTGTGAAGTGGACAGTCCGTCATCATATGAGTGAAATACATTTGAGTACGAAGTTAAACGCCAAACAAACAAATAAGCAAATTCGTCTCTTTATTTACTCAATATAAATATCTAGATTAAAAATATGCTAATTTAGCGTCCCTGCTTTAAGTTAAGAGAAAATCGCCGTCTTCGCTGGCTTAGAATTCGGGACGCATTCTGCCGTGAACCGGCCGTGGCTCAGTGGTTGTGAGTGCGCTTACTAAACTCACCCTCAACGGATCGAGTCCGCCTGTCGGCCATCAGGTATATAAGCTAGTCACATGTTGTGGCTCCGGCAATCGCGGGGGTGGTTTTACGAGGTTTCGTAATAATCCACCGTTATCCACCGTAATAAGGTTAGGTGCAGTGTGAAGTGGTCAATCCGTCCTCATATTATTGAAATACCCTTGAGTACGATGTTAAACCCCAATCGAACAAATAAAAGATTCTGACGTGAGACACATGAGTGACACCATGAGCGTAAATATAATCTACGCAATAATGCCACCCGATCCGCATGTTATTAACATCTTCGTGCTCATTTTTATTAAAAATTATTACCCGCTTCAAACAAAGACAAAGCCCAGGGCGTAGGCTGTACGGCCTGCAACAGACAAGACAGTCACAGCTTGTACTTCTAAACGTAATAGACTGTATTAATTTATTTGGTAACATAAATAGTCTTCTGCCTACTAACGCAGTAAGGTAATATGACGGACTGAATTATGTTGTAACCCATTTGGCAGTACTTTACACTAGTCTTGATCCACTAAGCAACGCTCGAGTTAATATTTACCTCTCAGTCACCTATCCCGATAACGATTGGCTAAAGTCTTTATTTACATTTAGAGGTTCAAGCTGTGGTTGTTTGTCTGTTAAATGCCGTGCGGCCTACGACCTGTACTTTGTCATTGGTTTAAGTGAGTAATAATTTGTAATAAAAGTAAGATCGAAGCTGAAAATAACGTGCGGATCGGGTGATAATGCAGTAGGATCTGTTGGACATGTTGATGCTCGTTCGGGGATTTCACTAAAACTTGCTTTTCGATTTAATCTTTCGCAAGAAACCAGTACTTTCCCATCGAACTGGCCTCGGCCGTGGCTTAGTGGTAGCGTGTGTGCTTACTAAGCTGAACCTGCTTTGCTTTACCGTTCACGGGATCGAGTCCCACTGTCGACCATCAGGTCGAGACACATGTTGTGGCTCCGACAATCGCGGGGTGGTTTTTACGAGGTTTCCGGTTTTCCGTCGTAATAAGGCTAGGTGCAGTAGTGTGAAGTGGACAATCCGTCGTCATATAAGTGAAATAACCTTGAGTACGACGTTAGACCCCGATCAAACAAACAAACCATCTTACTGAGAAATAGCAAATGTCACGTGACACCAATCTCCAAGCCTGGCGACACCTCTCGTGTATCAAACTATTGCCCCTTTTCCTTATTCAGTACAATTTTCTAACGGGTCGTATTCAAAAAGGTATTTCAATACCATCCATATAGAACTCTTGATTTTTTTCATTTCCGCCTAGTTTAAAAATGAGATCTTCCTCAATATGACGTGAAATAAGGCTATGTCGATATGCAGCCTAATTGTATTATAAAGCTCGTTGTACATCAATTGACGGCGCAACATGAGTGTTCGTTTGTTTTCTCACTTCTTTTAGCGAACACCCAAAGTATCAGTCTCATGGAGAATAGTCGAAAGGCGCCCCAGTTGCAAGCGACCCCCAACCCAAACCGCGGGTGGTTGGAGGGAGCTTCATGTTGCCCTGGTGCTCTCAGAGATAAAGGGAACAGGAAGCTGATCTGTTTGTGGTGTATTTATTGCGTCCTGTTGTTGTCCTGTATTTGTCCCGCCCTCTTTGTTTGTTGCCAGTGGTGTCGAAGGTGGTTTCCTTCACCCATTGGGCTGGCACGTCATCATAAAAGTGAAAAACCCTTGAATATACGTTAAACCCCAATCAAACCTACCCTACCGACAATTACTCCAGACAAAATTATGTTGTACGAATTATGCCCTCTTTCCATTTGCAAAATATCATTTCATTTGCGTGATTGGTGTAGCTGCTTCTCCTTCTTCAATTTCATCGTCGTAATCACAACCTGTAAATTCAAACTGTTGTCATGGAGACAATAAAACAAAATTCTGTTGATAGCTTTTGTGGACGACATTGTGTAGAAGATGTATACGAAGTTTAAAGGCGAAAAGTCTACAGTCTATAAAAATTAAATTGATGTGGTTGCAGTTAATGTCCCGAGATTTGTTTCACCAAGTGGTAAGATCCGCTTTGTGTAATCTGAGATAATAAATTCACCAGAGGGATTATTACTGACAAATACATCTTTATATGGCACTTCTCAGTTGCTCAGAGGATTGTCCCGGCGGTAGTCTAGAAGGCCTTTTGCTGTACAATCCTCATTCTTGGACCTGAAAATTTATATATCGTGTGCTAAACGCTGAATGCTAAAAGTGGGAAAAAGTCGAAGGTAATGTAACGACGCTAAGATGCAACACATTCGACTGGCATGTTCATTCAGGACCATGGTCATCACTGGATTTGGATATGTACATAGGTAACCCATAATAACTCAGACATAATGTTCAAATTATAAACTTGCTTATCGGAGTTAATTATAGCATGGGAGGAGGCATCGATTATTAATAGTTAACTAGTGTGGTTTCTTTTAAAACATATATATTTCTTAAAAGCAACCACACTGGCACAGGGATGTAGGTTTTTTTTATGAATGTATATATATATTTATTGAAATTTTTACCTGCATGGGAACTACTGAAATCTGGTTGAAATTGAGGAGCCTTTCCCTTCAAGGAACGTAATCTGTTACTGTTTTATTATTTTATAAGTACCATATGTCCGTTTCAGGTGTCCCCTCATACCCATTATCAATGTCGGCCCGTTGTCTTCTGGGATTCTGGTTTGTGTTCGGCCTTCTCATTTCGGCGATCTACACTGCCAATCTGGCTGCTGTACTGACTATTTCTGCTCCTGTCAAACCAATCAACTCTTTGGAAGATTTATCCAAACAACCTGAGGTGGATGTAATTTTGCCATACGGAACTAGCAGCTGGACATTATTTGAGGTAATATTGTCATAGGTATTAGAAAAATGATAAAATCTATGTTGTGGCTGTTGTGATTAGGTATCATCAGAACGGTGGAATTCACTTGTTCCACACTTGCATTAGTTTACTCTATGACATTTATTTTGTTCTAGACGTCTACGGATCCAGTCTACAAACAAATTTTCCAGCGTGTAGTGAAGGCCACATCAGTAGAGGATGTACTGCAACGGGTTAAAGGAGGACAAGCATGCTTTATCGACGACACACAATATCTTAAGTACCTTGTAACACTGAACTGCCAGAGCGTTCGGTTGGCAACAGAGAAATTTCAGCACCAGTACTTCGCACTGCCGTTCCCTAAGAAATCTTCTGCGAAGGAAGCTATTGACAAAAGGTATGCTTTAAATTTTATGCCATGTGCGTTAAAAACTGCGGCCCACTAGCTATTCTTAGTTCTTGTCTAAAAGAGTTTCATCAAAGACTGCATTATCGCATAATAAATATTAGCGTTGTTTGTCTTGGAAATATCAGTACACAGATTGACTATCATCTATGATGTTTTATGACTATGCCTTAATATGTAAATTAGAGGTTTCAGCCATAGGTCTTAGTGTTGTACATGTAGTTAAGACCTCTGTCGTCAGTTTGAGTCCACAACCGAGCCGACGAGGGTTTTGATAAGGTGTCAAACCGACGACAGAGGTCTTAACTACAACACTATAGCCGATGTCGAGAGTAATTTTCAATAACCGATTGGTTACTTTTAGCTGTAAAAAGTTTACCCACACAGAAGAGTTAATGACATAGCAGTTTTACCCACGTTGTAGTGTTAAACACATAGCAGCTTTTTGCCCACATTGCAGAGGTAATCAATGACATAGCAGCTTTATCCACATTGCAGTTAATCACATAGCAGCTTTACCCACATTGCAGAGCTAATCACATAGCAGAGTTAATGCCATAGCAGATTTATGCCATTGCAGACTTAATCACATAGCATCTTTGTTCACATTGCAGAGTTAACCACATAGCAGCTTTATGTACATTGCAGAGATAATCACATAGCAGGTCTAGCCAAATTGCTGAGTAAATCACATACCAGCTTTACCCACATTGCAGAGCTAATCACATAGTAGCTTTATCCACATCCTTTATCACATACTGGGAAGGAAACATTTTGCTCTTCGCAACTCACAGTAGTCAGTCGAAATACATGGTTACATTGTCTTCAAGGGACAGCATAACTCATGTACGCAGTTTATTGGCAGTGACTCCCTTTCACATTAAAGTGCATCGTGACCATTTAGAAGGAAATGCTGAACTCTTTGGGACAGAACCTATCATTACATTTTTAAAGCTCAGGACAGGTCTACCCGGTGACCAATCCCAACTCATTTCAACTCGACTACCAACATCTCACTGCAACTGAACTCAACCGATTACAGCCGACATCTTTGCTCTTGCGACTAGGTACAACTAATTGCAGCTGGCTGCGATCAATCAAAACAACACACATGGCTTGATGAATCACATGATTACTAAAATGGATCATCTTTAAAGGCGCAAAGATACAAAGAAACTGTTAATAGAGCTTTGAAGGAAGAACGGTTGCGGCGTTGATAGGGCGAGCAAATATTTATCAAATCGGATTGCTTGTTGTCAGGCATAATTGAAAACAAAAATAACGTTCAGTTGGTTTACTGCGTCCCATGATAAGCTTTAATGATGTGCCAGTAATATAGCTAACATTGAGTATGCGCTGTCTACCTGGGCTTATCAGGTTGTGCTATTCAACATACAATTGTCAGACTAATAGCTGTCTACAAAGTACTATGCATGTTGTGTATGCTTATACATGTAGTTTGTTGTTAACCTGGCATGAGTAACTTATTTTGTAGCCTCCAGATCATGATGGAAGCTGGCATTATTAACTACGTGACGGACATATGGCTGAACCGCCCTACGAATTGTAATGTGCATCCCACGGAAAAAGACACAATTTACAGAATTGGCCTTGATCGTCTCGGGGGAGTCTTTTTCTTGTTCCTTGCCTTCCTCACACTGGCGGTTATATATTTTATTGGTCAACAGTTTGCACTGAATGTTCTGCGAAACTTACGTGATAAGTGACCGATTTTTTTAATATAAGATTTTATGCTCGAAAAACAAAATAGTTTAGTGATGATGCCATACGTTTCCTAAATGGGGTATCCTTTCATTTAACTTGCTCAGAATCGACTTCACCTCTAGGTTACGTGCTCAGGGGTGTGTATTGTACGCAGTTTTAATAGCACAGAGTATGTACGACGTTAAATCCCAATCAATCCAATCCAGAAGATTCACATGAACAGTTTAAAAAAGTACAAAAGTTACTGCAATGGGATAATAGTATACGCACCTAGATGGATAAACATGCAGATGCCGAGACACTTAATAAAACACGCACCAATAATTTATGATCAAAATTGTTTGAACAAAATAATATGACACACAAATGTATAATAGTAACCGACGAAAGCTGGCACCAGAGAACATCGTATGTATCTACATATCAAAGAGGCACAAAAAAAGCCTGCAGAACTGCCCAAATTAAAAGCTTTAACCATATCTATTTTTAACACGCATTATTTTTTCTTTTAAAACTGATTAGTTGCATGTGAGTGTTGTTTAAGTACGATGCAGATCTCAAGACATTTTTTACTTTTGAAGCAAATGTCATTAACAGTATACAAGAAATGATTTTCTACATCCGGGATTTGTTCTCCGTTTGAATGCCCGAGGCAGTTTTGTGCTGCATTATTATATACCCCATCTACAAAGTATGTAGTGCTCCATTTGCCCGTCCATTTGTTTCTGGGACCTATCGCTGGAACTGTGGATTTGTTAAAAAACGGCATTAAGTGTATACTGAATTGTTGCCTTTTGCTATTTTAATCGTTCTTCATCCGATAATTAATTTGCATATTGCAAGTTTCTAGGTCGAAGATTAACATGTGCCATACTTTGGTTTCCGGAGACTGTCCAGAAAACTATTGAATATTTTTCTACCAAACTTTGTATATAGTTCAAACGGGTACTGGAGTACTCTTGGAGCTTCGAAACAATATGAATCCGATCTGTGATGTGTTTTTATTACGTCATGTGATTGGCGTGTTTTGTTCTGTATTTCTTTGTTGCCAGTGGTGTCGGCGAGCCTAGTGTTATTCGCTTATTGGACTGGCATGTGGTCACATATGACAGCTTTCGAGGTCAAAGGCTAAGATTTGCAATACTTTGGATTTCGGAGTTTATCTCGAGAACCATTGAATATGCTTCCGCCACACTTGCTTTAGACCTATTCAGGTACCAAAGGAGAGCCCCTCGGTTATTATTTCCACGCTGGTTGAATATTGTTAAATCGAATTATTATATAAAGAGGGCAAACAATACGTTTTGTCAACGGGAATATATATATAAAAAAAAAAACAATATGACGTTGCGACACCCACCAAAATGCCTTCAACACAGAATATTCTCGGGGATTTCACCGCGTCAGATTGTTGGCAAGACTTATTGTACACAAGTACTCTAATACCGGAAAACAATAACTTCATTTTGACTCAACATTTCTAATGCTATTATCAGGAGATAATTCCAAAGTGGCCAACAACAAGTTTGTATACAGGTTATGATGGGTCTGTTGATGGCCCCTTTGCAATTATCTCCTGATGATGGAATAATGAATGTTGAAATACTGAGACAAAATGGTGTTATAGTCTTTCGGAAGTACTGTACATGTACTTGTGTATCATGATAAACTCTTCAGTGGGAACTAATGGTTTATAAGACTTATTGTTTACTCTGTATCTAATCACTGGGATGAATGATACAAGCTACATGTATATATGCTTAAAGTTGATGCTTACATAGCGCCTTATAGTATATTTTACGCCTTTACAGTGCATTATAAATTGGCATATTGTTAACCAAATCATCGTTCTTACACGTTTGCCCTTTTCTTAAAATTCCACTGCCACATTTTAACTGATGCTGACAGTGGAATGTGCATTTTGTAATAGTACAAGTCCAGGGTTTGTATATGACACGTTTTGGTTTCTGGAAAATGTGATGATCAGCTATTGAAATTTTGACCACAAATAAATGTTAGTTGACATTAAAAGTGCAATTTACTGGGGATGAAGGTTGCAGAGTATAATGGGGTCTCGTACAACATAAGAAGTGCAATTTACTGGGGATGAAGGTTGCAGAGTATAATCGGGTCTCCTACAACATTAGAAGTGCAATTTACTGGGGATGAAGGTTGCAAAGTATAATCGGGTCTCCTACAACATTAGAAGTGCAATTTACTGGGGATGAAGGTTGCAGAGTACAACATTAGAAGTGCAATTTACTGGGGATGAAGGTTGCAGAGTATAATGGGGTCTCCTACAACATTAGAAGTGCAATTTACTGGGGATGAAGGTTGCAGAGTATAATTGGGTCTCCTACAACATTAAAAGTGCAATTAACTGGGGATGAAGTGTCAACTTGTTGGCCTTAGGAGAACAGATGTCTACCAGCTAGATACAACTGTCTGTGAACTCTTCCTAGGCTGGGTGGAAAAGAAGATCCTCGCATTAAGCCTCCCTTACTTTCTTACCTTGCCTTCCTAGATTGTTTTTTGTTTGGTTTCTCTGTTTGATTGGGATTTAACTTGGTACTTAAGGAAAATTTACTTATATGACGATGTGCCAGACCAATGGGTGACACAAACCACCACTGGCAAGAAACCAGGACAAGACAGGACAAATACAAGATAAGGGCAGGTTGCAATACAGACACCACAAACAGATTGGTCCCCTGTTCTCCTTTAGCTCTGAGAGGGCAACATGCAGCTCCCTCCAACCACCCATGGCAGTACGTTGTTGGAGTCTACAACCCATTCTTTCAGATGACCTCGCTTTAACCTACCAATTGAACTTCAATATATTTGAATGAAAGATGTGGTCTAAACCAAAGACGACTTTGATCATTCTAAAATATAATCGATTCTACTTCCTACATGGAGACACCAACTATAAGAAACACCCGGACCATCTTGTTCTTCACTTCTTTTATTCCCTGAACTGTGGCATAAGTCCCCCCAAATATTCGCAGAAATTAATGTGTGATGGCCTGGCATAGCATACGAGAGTTGTTTTAAGTCTTGTCCACTATAGAAACTTTAAGGAGACTATGATTGGACTTGATGTGTATTCTACTTTCTGATTGGCTGTATGTTTTCTACAATAGTCCTATTAAACTTTTGCCATGTGTTTGTCATTAATAGCAGCAAGGGAAAAATAGGAAAGTCTTGGCTTACACATTTTGGCCCTTGCAATGTGAAGACTTGCAATGTGAAGATGGTAGTCTCCGGCTTTACCTTCTACTAGAGATATATAGAAAGTTTGAAAATGTCATTCTGCTAAATCCAAAAATTGCCACCATCAAAAATTTGTCATTGCTTGAATCGGAACTGAAGCTCCGTTTTGTTGGGTCTCCTAGGTTTTTTCTTCTCCTCAACCTCTGGGGTTGTGAGTTCGAAATCCATGATCTGCATGTTGGGTGGTAAGACAGTTAGCAGTGGAGCAAAATGACCCGGTTTATCCTTAAGTGACAGTCTGCTTTGAAAAGCTAGATGTTACTTAACTGTTACAAAATAGGATAGGACTGAAGTGTACTTTTGGTGTTTAATGTTGTATTCAAGGGTATTTCATGCATGTGAAAACAGATTGTCGACTTCACACTGCTCCTTGCCTAATTATGGTGAGACACTGACAGGAAACCTTGTA
>JAVFBW010122385.1:0-14729 GCA_034783835.1 Mopalia ciliata
GTAATCTTTGAAAACTTTTTATTATTTAAATCAAAATCTATCGTATATGCAGTATTTTTCCTTACTTTCTGATAAAACTCCTTGGATTGAAAACCTGTTCACAATAGAAACCATGGACTTCAGATCTGTGTTAAAGCATCGGACAGCACACCTCAAAGCAGAAAGCCTCCATGGCTATGTTTTTTTTAAAAACTGTTCTATTGACATGTGAGTGAAATAACCTTAAGTACAGTTTTAAGCCACAATCCAAGAAACAAGAGATCAAATCAAATGATTTATATTCAGAGACCGTTTTGTTTTTGTTTTATTCTCAATATTTGTTGCCAGTGGCATTATGGGTCAATGGGAGTCTCGTAATATCAAAAAGGGGGTGTTGCATGCGGTCCTCTCACGTCAAAGGGACAAGATTCAAGGACTTTTTTAGAAACGTCACGATTCCAAAATGTGTTTGAGGTCATGTAAAAGCTCCACTATCACGAATGTTCTGATGTCAGACGATCGTTTTGCAAGGATTAAAATAACCTCCCTTGCCAACTTCCTCAGACTCCGAGGCTGGCCTGCTGACATATGAGTGAAATAACTCCATGCAACCCCAAACAATTGCTCAACTTTTAAACTGTTTTGTCTGTTTTAGCGAACAAAAGCCGAGGTGGATCAGGGTAAATTACGACAGATTGAACACCAGGACGCTCAGTTGGCTAGGATTATACATGAGCAGGATAAACTCAAGGCAAAGAAACTTAAGCAGAGGAAACAGAAATCTCTAGATGAAGCCAGGAAACAGGTGTGCACAGTGTCTTCTTAACATAATCTCTCAAAAATATTCTTAATAATGTACCCGGCTATGGTTCAATCATTATCATGGTCCACTCGCTTTTCCACTCTGATGTATTGCTATTATTTAAGAGGTTTCTTCCTGGTTTCCACCTTTTTGAGGCAAGAAAGACTGTGGGATGGAGAGTCTGTTAGCATTCTTAATATTGTACTGGGCTATGGATGAGTGGTCAGTCTGTCCCCCTACAGAATCTACATTGTACTTCGATGTACCGCTATTATTTAAGAGGTTTCTCCTGGTTTCCACCTTATTGGGGCAAGGAAAATGTCTTGGTTAATCAAAAGATTCCCCTACCTAAAAAAGTTACAGAATTACTTAGATGTATCGCTGTTATATAAGGGGTTCCTTACCTTCATTTAGGTAAGAAAAACTGTGGGATGGACAATATGTCATCATATAAATGAAATACACTCCAATATTGCATTGAACTCCCATAAAACAGCCCTCTGGCTTAGAGCAGTTCGTTTAAATAGTTACAGATTTATCACCCTTGGCAACCCCATTTAACACAAAGTTGAGATTTGATAAATGTACTGTAAGCTGCGGCAGGTCAGATTTAAATACTATTTGCTAATTCCATCAGCAAAATAACCTGTGAAAATGGCTTTGTGGTTAGCTTGTGCACTTATTAATCCTACTTCAATTAATTGTTACCGGATCAAGTAGATATTTGCGAAATGAGTTGTAAGCTGCTGCATGTCAGATTTAAATACTAATTCCATCAACATAAATCAATGGCATGTTGAATAATCTGATTTTTGTTTTCAATTTGAAAGGGTTTGTAATATTTGATCTCTAACATTACAGAGAAATCATGTTGACGCCCAAAGGTCTCAAAGTAACGATGATCGTTTTATGGATGGCCGTAACCATGAAGCAGAATCACCTCAGTCCTACCATAGCAACGACTCTCATTCTTCACAACAACGACAACAACTCAGGAACCACAACTCTATCAGTAGCAACGAAGATTTGCTAGAACAGAGGTTATCACCAGCCTCACCCCGTGCACACGGCAGGTCGCCCCCACCGTATCACCATCGACCTAGATCTGAACAGGACAGAGATCTGCCGGTGCGAAATTCTCCATCTTCTATGCCACAGCGTGACATTGAAGAAGTTGAGCGGTGGCTCGGGCAGACGCGATCTCCTGATAATGTTCCTATTCGAGGAAGAGCTCAGCCACGACCTTCACCTCCTGGTAGCTCACACAGCGAGGAAAGTTTTCACGAATATCAAAGGTAAACCATCTTTCCTGGAGAAAATACACAACCAGTTTCTTTCGTCCACCTAGATCTTTCTAGTATCAAATCCTAAAATGGCAATTTTTTTTGGCAAGTTTAAACCACAGATCATCTGGTAATGAATGTTTGGATCAAGATATATAAATTGATCGAGCAATGATGCATGAAATGAGGTAATGCAATCAAGAGTGATGAAATCAAAAATAATTCCAAACAAATTTGCATGGCTGGTAACTAAATGGCCCAGAAGGCTTTTTAATAATTGGCAAATACTGAATCTGAAAAGAAACAAAATTCTTTCTTCAAGTATATTATTATAACTTTCTTTACATGAAGGAATTGTTTCAAAAAAATTCTACAAAACTGATTAATTTATGCCTGAGTTTAGATAGAGAACATTCACTACATCAAGGTATAAAATCATAGTTATTTGTAAAGGGCGATAACAAAGTCCCTTTATTATCTCCCTTACACGTTTAAACTACATGGAGGTCATCAGTTGCTTATGTTTTTAACCAGAAAAATTTTGGTTGAGATTTAGAAAGTGTCTTGTCGCTTTGAAACTAATTCTCTCAATGAGCTTTATTTTCTCTCTCTTGTCATACTTTTGTTTGATCGGGGTTTTACATCGTACTCAAAGGTTTTTCATTTATATGATGTGCCAGCCCTATGGGTGATGGAAACCACCCTAAACACCACTGGCAACAAACCAAGACAAGACGAGACAAATATGTGAGGACAACAAGGTGCAATAGAGACGCCACAAACAGATCAGCTTCCTGTTCCCCTTTAGCTCTCAGAGCATCAGGGCAAGATGAAGTACCTTCCAACCACCCACCCGTAATTTGAAGGGAGCTTCATGTTGCCCTTAAGTCCTCAGAGCTAAGGGAGCAATACATAGCTGATATAGGTAATTGTATTGTGCCTGGTGATTGTCATATCTTGTTCTCAGTCTTGTTAAGTGTGTTTCTCTTCATATATTGAGATGGCATTCTCCCATATGAGTGAAATAAAAGCCTGAAGCTGTATTAAAGAAGTAAAGTCCTTCGTTCAGTGATTAGCATATCTGTCTACTGATCCTCCTTCAATATACTAGTCATCGGTTGGAGTCTCTCTGTTGCCCTGTTAAGGAACGATAAAAATGAGGTAGTTTTTAATAGGTTTCCTCACGGTTTCCGACCTCATTCAAGTAATGCAAAGTGTCAAGTGGACAATCCATGAGTATGATGTAAACCGCAATCAAACAAATAAACCTGTAATGATGATGAAATTTGTATTACAAGTACATTTGATTTTTTGTTTTTTTTTCAGCTAAAAATCTGATATTTCAAACACAATCCAATATTTCTATTCTGATTAAATTTTCCTTTTTTATTTTCATAGGCAACAGTCACAACAAACCCATCCAAAATCTCAGCGAGAGGCTAGTCCAGTGCCATTTAACATTGCCATGGCGATAGACCCCACTTACCGACCAACCGCAAATGAACACCGACCCAGCCCTCGACATTTAGAACATCATGTAGAACCACAAATGATAGATACTCGTGAGTGCCTCTTTAAATTATTATTATTAATCAGACTGGAATAAAATCCGAAGACTTCCTGTTGCCCTGGTGCCCTCCAAGCTAATGGCCAACAGGATGGCGGTTTGTTTGTGACATCTTTGTATTGTCCTGTTATTGTTCTGTATTTGTCTTTCTTTGGTGCTTTCTAGGGCTGGTTCATAGCACACTTTTATGTCAGTTAAATTACCTAAAGTATCGTGTTAAACAAACAATGAATAGACCAGAGTAAACCTCATGTCTTTGTACCTGTTCAGGGCAGTTTTTAGAAAAATTTCACAGGTTCCTATCCCAAATTCTTTAGACCATAGTCAGTGTTCTGAACCTGCTTTTAGCTTGATTTAAACAGGAATTTATTAAAATAGTAATATATTGACATTCATTTGGGCTTAAAATAGTTTGGGCGCCCATACGTTTTCCGTAATTAAAATGGCTCTGGATACTGCCCTGCTGTTGCTCAAAGCTGTATTGAATTTGATCAGTTATTAGATGACATCACACTTTGTTAAAGTCCTATCTCTAATCTGCTCATAGTAGCCTGCGGCTGTGGCTTAGTGGTAGCGGATGCGCTTCCTGAACATGCTTAGATTTACCGTTCACGTGTTCGAGTCCGCCTTTCGACCATCAAGTGTATGAGCCAGTCACATGTTGTGGCTCCGGCAATCATAGGGGTGGTTTTTACGAGTTTTCCTCCCCATTTTTCACCGTAATAAGGCTGTGTACAGTGTGAAGTGGGCAATCCGTCGTCATATTAGTGAAATACTCTTGAGTACGACGTTAAACACCAATCAAACAAACAAAGAAACAAACAGCTAATAGTAGTTGACTTCTCTTTCAAACAACTGAGTCTAGGGCCCACTTGCACACAGCCTCTGTAGGCTAAGGTGACCGAAACACTTCAGGTGATATGTGTACTTATGAGGTAAATTTAGCCCCCTCAGACATTGTGCTAATGGGGCGCTCTTTTCTCGCCTCTTACGATCGACTGAGGAAGCCAAGGGAGTATTCTGCACCCGCTCCCTCACGGGCATCAAGGGTGCAATATTTGTTACTGTTAAAGATGCCATCACAACTATATTTACCATATGTCAGCTTGTATGTATAAACATGTAAGGTTAACATGGGATTTACTTTTTTCTCATGTTGTATCAGGTGTGTATGAAGACGAACCGGAAGAAGACTACGATGAAGATGACCCCAGCTGGGCTCCAGTACAAGGTCAGAGAAGGTCACAAAATGACAGGTCCAAAAATACCTCCAAAAAACCACCTGGAAAGAGAAGCAGTTGTAAACAACAATAGCAAAACAAGGTTTTAATTCAAAGTCTCTAATCCTGGGATGCAAATACACACACACCTCACTCCCTTCTCTCTTATTTTATGTATTTATTAAGATTAAATGAAAATCTGTTTATTTTATTTAATGGCATGTAAAAGGACTTTCTTATTCCCAGTTTTTGAAAGGATAAAGTTCAATTTTTTTGGAATAATTGTTTTTTTTTTAAACCTGTTGGATGAGGAGAGTTTTTGTTTAAGAATAGTCAAACAATCTATGATTTGTTTAGGAGGAAAATTATTTTCCAAGTCAGCAAAACATTGTACATTTATGGTTGCGTTAGTGTGGCTATATATGGTGAAGGGCATTGCCTTCATGTCATTTGAATACCCTTAAGCAGGGTGTTACACACCAAACAATTCATTGGGTGTCCTGTTGCCTGGGTTGCCTCAGAGCTTATAAGCAACTTTATGCCGTTGTCTTCGTATTATGTATTATGCCCATGGCTGTGGCTTAGTGGTAGCGTGTGTGCTTACTAATACTGCTTCAATATACCGTTCACATATTGTGACTCCTGCAATTGCAGGGGTGTTTTTTTAGAAGTTTTCCTCTTGATTTTCCACCGTAATAACTACGGCAACGTGAGTTTTTGGAAGTTATGCTGAAGGTGGTTTCTTCTCCTGGGCATTGGCCTGGCACACTGTCAAATAAGTGAAATAACTTCAAGTACAGTGGTAGACCCAATCAAAGTAAAAAAGTAACAATTCACTTAAATTCAGTTGCCAAATCCTGAAGCTTTTCTTCACGGATTACGCGCCATGCGCAAATATACATAACATACAAATATGCACTGCTAGGCGGTCTTAATGTGACAACAATGACCGCTTTGTTTATCACAGTTTTTTCAGTTTAAACCGCTTGTAACTTATTGTGCCGAAGTGGGTAATTAAAAAAGCTGGCTCTCTAAAGACTTGACTTGCAGGCATTTCGTAGACTGACATAGTTTCAATGATCCTGACATTACCAATGGGCAGAACAAAGCCTACCTTCATGTATAGATATTATACAACTGTGAGAGTATTATGAATGATCAACTTGGGCTTAGGTAGACACCCGTCCACCCGATGCCCTGAACAATTGCCTCATTTGGACACCCTGTTTTAACAAATTTTAACATTCAGAAGATAGGAAAACTGTCAAAAGTGGACACCCAGTTATTTGAAAAGTGAAGCAAAATTAACATTTTGGACACCCTACTTTTGATTTCTTGCTACATGTATAAAGCCCCTAATGATCAACATCCCAGTTGTCGTGAGATTACTTGAATCCGCGACGGCAGCCCATGTCACTCTTAAAATTAAATTTCCTTTCATTAAATTTTTTTTTTTAAAATTTAATCTTTTCAATCAAGACTGCAATACTGTCTTAACATAACACTGGGGAAAAAAATTAACTTGTCAACATTACGGAAACTCTTCACATCATAGTTATGCTAGTGTCAATTATTGTTGGAATACATTACCGTCATATAAGTGAAATGCCCTTAAGCATGACGTAAAACAACCATCAATCAATCAATCAATCAATAGGGACTGACAATAAACAACACCAACTCATTGCATATTCATTAATGATCTAGATGAGGGCAAAATTCATAAATATATGTACATGTATTAACATCAACGCTTATTTCATCCAAATACTTTCTATGACCATTCACAAGCCAAAAAAGTTATGCTTCCATATTGCCATTTTTATATTTAATGAAATTTAGTTGTTTATTTTATAAATAAGATTTAGTACAACTATGTTTGCCTGTATTGTAAGGGTTAGGGTTTGTTTCATTTGTTATATCATGGTTTTGGGGGCAATATGGGAGCTCTAAGTCATGATGTCATGGCAACAGAGTTTGTTACACGTACATTTCCAATAAGTGTTGATACTGTTAACCAAAGTAGGGCAAATGGCCTAGACGTTAATGTTTTATATTGTCGGTAAAAACAACAAAACATGTTTTAAAAATGTTACTACAAAAAGATAGTTCTAAGCTGTAGATCTTCCGTTGATTTGCCAATAATATTGCCTACATCGCCCACCATGTTAAGAATTGCACTATGGCCACACTTTGCCGTGAATTGTCAATGATGTCAATTTTTTTTATCAAAGGGAGATAACTCTGTTGTTGCATGTACAAAATTAACTTCTTGTCGACAAATTTGATTCCAAATGCTTTGAAGTTGTTTGTCTATATGTAAATTAAAGTTTTTCATCCATTTTTTTTTAATTTGAAACATAGTTCATGATTTGTTTCTCTTGTACATGGATAAGTATAATGTTCGCCCAGGCAGTGAAAAAAAAAGTTTGGTGACGTTAAATAGTATTGTACTACAGTTTATAAAAACAAGATTCAATCAGGTTAACATGCCTGATAATTCTTTTGCTACCACAACCCGGTCACAGCGACTCTTTAAGAAAAGACAGCAAATGGCTTGTCAAGTAGTTGTTGTAAACTTCAATCCGATTGGCTATTTGTCCACAACATTTTTAGCCTAACCAATGAGCATTAACTTTAATGCCTGAAGCAAACTTTGTGCCAGACAACAGACTAGGAAAAATATTCTGTAGCCAAATGGTTAAGCCTGTTGCACACCAGCCATTTCCTTGAGATTTTTTAGCAGCCAATGGAGAATTGCTTCTTTGTTTTTGTCTTGCCAACTTCTTTAAAATTAAACATAAAATATTTGTGTTATCTTTAGTGCCTCTTACACAAGTTACTTTTGAATTGGTATCTTGTCCCAACTTCAATAATCTCAATTCTCTGTGTTTTATGTGCGAATTATATTCTGCGGTTAGCAAGTCAGTTTTGTGCAATAGTAGAATACAGTACTGTTCTGGGGCCGGTTGCTCAAAACCAAGATAAGTCACTAATAGCAGATTAAACCACCAAAGGAGATTTAGAAATAGGCATTCAACATAGAGTGATGTCATCTAGTCTAGGAGGAAAATTAATTGCGCTTGGAACAACTGGCTCCTGTAATAGTTTAACAAAGTAGGTCATTGCACTATGGTGCACTGTATCATGATATGGATACGAGAAGGCCAAAATTGAATTAATATAATAAAATACTTCATTAATTTATGCTTGTTCTGTAAATGAAATTTTTGCTACATTGCATGGATAGTAAAAGCCCAGATATGGATTTTATTTAAAAAAGGTAATTTATTAAGTTATACTTGTTCTGGGAATGAGATTTATTGCTACATCACTGTGCCTATCTAGGGTATAATATTATAGGGGCTACCCGGGCTAGTCACCTGTTTATGCCTTCCTTGCTATATCTTTTCCATGTATATCTGAAGCTGATTAAAGTAAGAAAAGATAAAAATAAATGGATAATCAAAGGCTAGAAATGGGTTTTATTTAAACAATTAATTTATTAAATTATGTGATTTACCAATAGGCTTTTGCTACATATAAACGTCTATCTCTGTCTATTTGTGATTTCTGGAATGCCAGTCTTTTCATTAACCCTAGAGTTACTATTTATACCAACGTGATTATTATAATGAAGAAGTAATATGATGGGCTTAGCAACTATAATGAGCTACTTTTTTTAGATAAAGGTCTTTGTATTATGGCCTGTTTTTGTCCTACTCATTCTCTGGACCTTGTCACCCTGCCACCATATAAGTGAAATACCCTTAAACACTAATCAATCAATCGAACAATCTGGACTTTGCCTCTGGTGTCAGGGGAGATTTCCTTTAGCCGTTGACCTGGCACAGAATTCCTTGAGTGAAATAAGCTTAAGTGGAGCACAAAATAGCAAACAAACAATCAGCCTAGCCGTATTAAAAGAATAAAAAGCTTTCTTTCTTATACACATTTAAACAATGCAGAAATATAGTTATAGCAGTATTCTTCTTTGATCTGGCGGTAAAACATGATTAAGGCGTTACATTTCAATTACTTTAATACTGTCATGAGTTTCTGATTTTCCAATGGAGCAAAATACTCTATATTTTATGTTTATCTGGTTAGTTATGTAAATTGTTGTACGAGTCAATACTGGTGTTAAATAACAATCAGTCAATCATCCAAAGCTACCGTTTATTCACAAGATTGCATGTATTGCTCATTTTTATTGGCTATGGATTATTTGCTATAGGAATCAGGGGTAATCGGATTTCAAAAAGAAAAATGGCAACCTGCCAACAGTTTGACCTGACGGTCACCAGTGAATAAATTATTTTAAAAAACCTTCAAAGTGCATCATGTCTTTGAATGTCATAAATGCATTATGATTGTCCTCTCTTGCCATTATTTATTGTCCGTGACATCAGTGTTTGTTTCCTTAACCCAGCTGATTAGCCTTTGGCTAAGGGCAGTTTGCTTTGAGAGTAGCAATGCTCCCTTTACTTAGCACTGGAGAAAAAATTAACTTTCCAACATTATGGAACTGCATCACATCTTGGTTATGCTAGTGTCAATTATTGTTGGAATACACCGCTGTCATAAAAGTGAATTACCCTTAAGCATGATGTAAAACGATCAAACAATCTGACTGCCTTTTTATGAGTGAAATAACTTTAAGTACGAAGTAAATTCTATCACACAAATTAATTTGGTGCCATTGTCATAACAACTCCCACACCGTAGAGAATTAAAGGTGAAAAATGTCTATTAACGCTGTTTTATGTCAAGTGTATTTCTCAGGGATATTGAATTAACTAGATTTAAGGAAGTTTACCCGCGCTGTTGAGCATGGTGGTTTGTGAAAGGCTACTTCAAACAACCACAGTACATTTTTTGGATTTACCCAAAATTGAATCTAGCTCAGATTGATTGGCCCTTTGAGGTCACTTATCCATTTATAGGCTCTAAAAATATATATATGTATTGATACATTTAAAAAGCTTTGTATTAAGTATTTACCACCAAAAATTAGGACAAATTTTTCTATAAAACATTGACGTTGCCTAAAGGAAATTCTGAAGTTCATAGTTTTATCAGATAAAACTTTTTTTCTTTTCGTTTTTGTTGTTCTTTTTTGTTTTCTATGAATTTGGGGGCATATATTCTTACCATATATTTGACGTATAAACGACCTTGCACCTTTTAGGCCAAGAGCAAAGCACACAAAAACCAAGCAGTGCTGTTGAGATAAGCTAAGACAAAATGTTAAAGAAACTGTTGATGTACGTTTATCCATGTAAATGTAATCAGATATATTATTGTCTATGCCATGCTGAGATTTCTATTATATACTGTTATATAGACTCAAATTTAGGGATTTTGCTCAGCAGGCATAAATTGTCAGAATTTTTAAGAATATGGCAGTTCAGCAACCAACAAGGGCGGGCTCAGAGGTCAATCTCTATCTTAATACCTTATAATCTCTGATGCCTCTTAGTCTATAGTCTCGCTAAACCAGACTACTCGTGAGAACTTTGATCAGGGCTAGATAGTCTGGTAACAGAGCATACTAAACGTTGCAAAAAGAAAATGGCCGTCATATGGCCCGGTTATTGTAGAGTTAGTTTTCTAATAGGCTAATTTTAAAATTTATTTCAAACATTACATTGAACCTAAAACCTTTGCATTTATTTACAAATAAATTAATTTGAGGTTTTGGGTTAGATTGAATGTTTCAAAATATATTTAAAAATTAACCTATCAGAAAAACAACTGTACGCTACCAGGACAATACGTTTTTGCAACGTTTAGTATGCTCTGTTACCAGACTATCTAGCCCTGATCAAAGTTCTCGCGAGAAGTCTGGTTAAGTAAGACTACTTAGTCTAAGGTATTCAGATGCCATTTTGTTGGTCACAATCTCTAGAAGCCAAAAGATGAACACAAGGGAAATAAATATGTCAATAAATTATAATGTAATTAGATTGTTTGCTAATGGCATAGATTTTACTGTCAGTTACATGAATTATAAATGTGTTAATGAGTTTTCAACAGAACTATATAGCTAGTCAATGACATACATACATAAGTGTTGCTGTCAGTTACACGAGTAACATTATTATCTCCCTTGTTATCCCTGTACAATTCATCTTTATCATTCAAAGCAAATGATTCCAATTTTCAATGCTGAACAAAATCCTTATATTTGTTGTAAAATATGTAAATATTATATTATTAGTATTGAAGATAGAACTTATAAAACCTGTTATGTACTAGATTGTACATGTTTTTGGCTTCCTTCCCCGAGCTGTTAGCATATGTATTGTTATTTTATAAATGTTCCCTGTACATGTATCTGTATTATAAAATGTTACAATATTAAGTGCGTTATACATTTTTATAATGTTATTTTCCTCTACTGGTAGATCTGCTTGCTTTATAAACCATATTTTTTGTCGTAAAGAAATATAATAATATTTAAATTCCACAAAACCTTCGTGTTTACAGCTCCAAAATTGGAGTGCTTGTTGAATTATGTTTATAGGGAATTTCACAATTTGAAATTTAAGAAAATTTTCTTGCTGATGATGAGTGATAATTGAACATGATTAGTTATTGAGTATTTGAGGCAGATAAACGCCTCACTAAGTAGCATATGGCAGTTAAGCTAAGAACATGTCGACCTTGCGATCCATCTCAACTCATCTAAACTCAACTACCAGCATCTCACTGCAACTGGCTGCAACTGAATTCACCCGATTTCAGTCGACATGTTCGCTCTTGCGACTGGGTACAACTAGTTGCAGTTGATCGCAAGCGAGTTGAGCATGTTCTACTTTTCTGCAACTGGCTGCGATCGATCAAAACAAAACACATCACATGATGAATCACATGACCAATAAAATGGCTCATCTTGAATTGAATGAAGATACACAGAAACAAATAATCAAACTTTGACTGGAGAAATTTTGCGTGTTTTGTAGCGCGAGCAAATATTTCTCAAATAGGGACACTTGCTGTAAAGCATTGTTGAAAAAAGAACATTCAATTTGTGTAAATATGGTACTTTTCTGACTGCGTCACATAAGCATTAACCATGCGACAGTATTACAGCTGCACAATGAGCATGCGCAGTTATTCCCAGTTGCAGTCGACCTGTTCCTAACCCGTTCTGTAATATTCAGTTGCAATGGATCGCAAGCGTTTTGTAAAATGTGGACATGTTCGTGACGCCCACGTCGACTGCGTCCAGTTGTCCTCGGTTTAAGTGGATCGCAGGACAACATGTCCTTAGCTTTAGCTCAGACACAAGATCGCTTTTATTATTATGGCAATTGTGATTGCTTGGAACTTTTCATGATGATTTTGTGAAATTTAGAACAAGCAAAATAATCTGGAACTGGACAGCAAAACAAAAAACATTCTAAGTCACAAATTTCATGCAAATGGTTGATTTTCAAAAGCATTCTTTAAACAGTTGTGAGTAATTTTTGATATTATCTGGCCTTTGTGTTTTCTTATTTTCAAAATTAAATGACACTGGCATTGTATTTCCTTTTTTTTTGCCTTGTACAAATAGAATTGCATATTTTAATATTTTCTGTTCTGTAGTATTTCAAGTGTGATGCATATTTGTGTATTCAACATAAATTAGATGTCAAAACACTCTAAAACACACAGACACATAAAGCCAAGTTTGATAAACAAAACTGTACCAATTTCTCCCCAAGATATGAGACAAAGTCAAACTATAGTTGTCTGGGGCTAGGAGCTTTCAAGTATGGTTAAACAATTGCTTCGTGTGAGTGAAGTATCCTTAAATACAACAGCTACACAAAGAAAAGAAACAGGAAGAAAACCAGTTCAGGTGAGACTGGAGCAGTGAGTGGAACCTCTCTCGTACACCTGGCCAGACATCAAATCTTAGGCAGTTACATTGAGATAAACCTAGGAGATTGATGTACCAATGTATCAGTCTACACACACATCAAAAACACCATATCTATTTTAATCCCAAAAGTAAAAGACCATGAAATGTAAGCAACTTTAACTATGTCTTGGTTAATATATTGTTGGTAGATATCTAATATAAACATAAGTCACATTGAAGATGTTTCTAATTTAAGCCCCACCTGTCAGGCCTTTCACTGAGAAATTTGGCTGGCTATAAACAGTTTGACATTCGGCAGTCATGGTTATATGATCATAATAGTATGAATATGAGTAGTTATGCAGTTAGGAGTTATGTCCCTTTGAAACACCAGGTCATTTTATGTAATGACTTTACAGCAAATGAGGATACCCTGACTTTTCAAGTGGTCAATATATAGAAAATTGTATTTATAATTGTCTCTGTCGCTGATTGGGTTCCTTTTTGATTGGGGTTTTTGCGTTCAACTCAATAGTATTTTACTTAGACCTTAAAAAAAATGCTGTGTTTCCTCTAACTACCTGAAAAAAACTGTGCAGGCAGGCAGGATTTTAAATTTTTTGTTGTCAATTTTTTTTATTTTTATATAGACATACAAAATAGTAGATATTAAATAAAACTGATACAGATGCTTGGATCACCGAAAAACATTACATAAAAACAACTTTGCTATCGAAATATGCCGATTTGTGAAGATTTGAATTTTTTTTCTCAAAAGCCAATAAAAACATGAGACTCTGAGCTATTTTGTAGGGTCGGTCGGGCAGAGGAAACAATACTTTTTTTAAGGCCTTATATAACGATGGATTGTCCATTTCACACTGTTATTTGCTTAAATAAGATGGACTCTTCTACTGATGGTGTTCATCCAAAGCAGACCAGTCTATTCAGGGAATTTTCATAAATAAAAATAACAAGAATTTTGATGTTTTAGAGCCTGCCACATATTATGGTTATGATTGCATGTATTTGACATGTTTATGAATTCAACATAAAACTGCCATATCTACCTGAATCGAATGGTACTTTTTTACTTTAAATCAGAGTAAAGGTGAGATGATTGAAATCTTTATAAATTTTTAAAAATGAAAATCATCAAAATCAGTAGAGTTTGACTTAGAACATTTAGTCCAATTAGAAACACTCTTATAAAGAGGTAGCTTGTGTCAACAGGTGCCACAGTGAAGGTAGGCTGTTTTTTTTTATTCCGTGAAGTTTATCAATAGAACTTCCTGGTTATGACATTTGATCCAGAAATAAAAATTAAAAAAGAGCATCAACATTAGCTCAAAGTTCAGACAAGTATATCTATTGATTCCATAAAGAATTTTTTATAGTTTGAAATTTTAAAAAAATAAAAGAAAAAAAGAAACAATTATTGAAAAGAGATGAGAGCTTGAATTAAAATCTAAATGATTGGGTGAATTTATTTTGTTACAGAAGTTATAGTAGTTTGATGAGAATATTTTGGTTTTTGAACCAACCCAAAATGTTGAGAATGCCCCAAAAAGAAGGTTTTAATTTGAATTGATTGCTTTTTTTTACCCTATGCTTAAGGGTATTTTACTTATACACTTAGGATAACAGTGTATTACATCCATAATTAACACTAGAAGAATCAAGATGTGAAGTGTTTTCATAATGTTGGAAAGTTAATTTTCCTCAAATTCTAAGTAAAGACAGCATTGATATTCTACAACTGCCCTTAGCCAGAGGGCATAATATGGAGTAGAAAACTGGACAAATGGCTGTAGAGAACTATAAATTTTGTTCTAAGTTTTAAAGCTAAAAAAAGACAAAGCAGAGCAGACTGGCAGATTCATCACAATTCTTTTGGCTATCAGATAAATAGTAAATTAACCCCATGAATTTGTTTCAGACATATAAATAATAATAATAATAATAATAATTTATTTCAGAAACAAAGTTCCATAGATAGTTAATACAGATGTAAATACAGTGT
>JAVFBW010122396.1:0-14729 GCA_034783835.1 Mopalia ciliata
CACCCCCCCGCCCCCCCCCCCCCCCCAAAAAAAAAAAAACCACAAAAAAAAAACAAAAAAAACAAAAAAAAAAAACACTGGCAAACCAAGACGACAGGACCCTCTGGATGCAATACAAAGAAATAAAAAAAAAGCGTTTTTTTTTAGATATCATCCTTTGTTGCTATTTATTATTATAAATTTAAAATAGTAAAAGTATAAATTTCTTGAAACAAAGTATGGACTTGTTGGTCTGTGGATGAATAAGACTTGTATTTAAAATCTGGTAATTTGTTGATAACTCAAACTTACCTACATATCATTTGTTTTTTCAAGAAGTAGAATTTCACAAGAGTAAACTTGAAAGTCATTTGATGTCCTTTCACTGAAAAATTCTGTTATACATTGGGATATGGTATCTATATCCCTATGAAGAGCGAATTTGTTTTACGTTTTTTCTTCTTCTATTAAATGTTACTGGATGTGCTCGATTTATATTTCAACTTTTCCAAACCGGACAACTAATTGCGAATTTAACTTTGAGCAAGACAATTAGCTGGCAACTCCTTGTTTTAGTCAAGTTGACTGGCAGAATTAATCAAGCACTGATATATGGACTCCAAATACAAACAAAACATCGTAAGGGGGATAAATATGCATATTTATGTACACCAAAGAGTTATCTCTCTTGCCTATCAAATTACAACAACTTTTTATTACTATACATTTCTACTTGCAAAAAAAGTAATAATTTAACAACAGTAAACCACTATCATAAAATTTATTTGATTGAAGAGCACAGTTCAATTGGATTAATTTATGTCACATAATTTTTTTTTGATATAGAACAAAAACAGTTTATGAAGACAATTTCTGGTTAAAAACATGACTTTATTTTGATGTCCTTTTACCAGGGCAATTTACCTGCCATTCTTACCTAGGTCTGGAGGACTAGCTATTTCCTTTGAAAGAGGACTCTTACATTTCCCAATTTTAAATTTCAAAGCCAAAATAGAAAGTTTGAATAAAACTAGCAGTAGGCGAAAGGCAATGATATAGATGATTGATTGATTAGTGTTTTACGCCACATTCAGCAGTATCTCAGTTTTGGTGTGAGCATAAGGGGCTTAGGCAGACACCCGTCCATCTGTCCAAAAGGACACCCTCAAGTGAATAAATGCCTCATTTGGACACCTTAAAGAAACTTTAACATGTGGGAGACGGAAAACTGTCAAAATTGGACACCCAGTTATTTGAAAAGTGATGCAAAATGACCATTTTGGACACCATACATTTCATTTCTGGCTAAGCCCCTGATACAAAGACACCATAACAGACCAGCTTCATGCCAGATGCCCTTTTGGAGCACCAGGGCAAAACAATCTCTCTCAAACAGCCTAAGCTAAAGTGAGAAATCTAGGGAATCTGTGAACAACACAACCAACACAATATGTGACATGTTTATAGTGTGACCAAGTAACCTTCACTGTCATATGTCACATGTATTAATCTCTGATAAATGTGGTAACACCTGCTCTCAATACACAATGCACTGGCTTACCTCCGCTTTTCATTTTATTGCAGGCGAGAAATTTCAGTCTAAAAATGTCAATGCTGATTGTTCATGTTTGAATGATCCACCATGTTCTGCTCTGCTGGGTTCATTGGCACGATATGTGCATGAGTTATTCAGTAAAAACAACAGAAAGAGTATGTGTATGTGTATAAATTATATACCCCTTGCATGTTTGCTAAATTTGTTTTTAAAAGCAAAAGTGTTGAAGCTGAAAGACTTTAAGTGTTCATCCACATGCATCTGATTAACAAATTAACATTCTACAGGAGTTATTTAATTAATGCACACCTAATTTCATACCAGGCTGAATATACATGTACCTGTGGCATCTTTGGTTGTTTTGTGGACCAGACTTTTCCCATTATTTTATGTGTGGTGGTGGCAGGGTCTTAGCCAGAAATCAGAAGTAGGGTGTACAAAATGTTCATTTTGCTTCACTTTTCATATAACTGAGTGTCCAATTTTGACAGTTTTCCTATCTCCTGCATGTTCAAGTTTCTTAAAACAGGGTGTCCAAATGAGGCATTTGTTCACTCGAGAGTGTCCATTTGGACGGGTGTCTGCATATGCCCTTTCTCTGGGGCTCCTAGGTGAATATTCACTGTTAAGTTCAATACATTATTTCCTCACCAAGATTTATTTTAGTTGACCCCTTTATGGTTATTTCCTTTTGCCAAAATGAAATTGAAAACCGTTGGATAAGGAATATTGTCGGTAGGTATAAATTACTAATAAAGTATATCTAAAAAAACGCAGAGAAAAACCAGATACATGATTTGAGAGGCAAATAGGTTTACTTCTTTTATAGAAAGTCATAGTAACATGCATAAACATTTATTCTCAGCAAAGCCGTATAATTACTATTATATCAAACTTTTCCTTGGGACAGACAAAATGAGGCCCATCACCTTGGTGTAATGGAGTGTGGCAGCCTAGTCACCTACTAATCTTGCTTTGATGTACTGCTCACAGGTTTATAAGTCGCTGATTTGTAATGAAGGAGTCACATGGTGTGGTTCTGGCAATCACAGGGGTGGTTTTCACTAGGTTTTGTACCAAATTTGAGCAAGAAACATACTACATGGTAAAATGAAAAATCGGTTGTCATATAATACCTTGAGTTCTATGTTGATCCCCCAATCAAATAAAGCGGGTGGTTGGAGGGAGCTTCATGTTGCCCTGGTGCTCTCAGAGCTTTAGAAAGGGAAATAGGAAGCCAATCTGTTTGTGGTGTTTGTACTGCGTTTATTTGTCCTGTCCTGTCTTTGGTTGTTGACAGTGGCGTTGAGAGTGGTTTGCTACACCCATTGGGCTGGCACATAGTCATATAAGTGAAATACCCTTGAGTAAGACGTTAAACCCCAATCAAACAAACAAACAAACCAATCAAATAAACAATTGGAGATCATGAGATGAGGCTGCCTTGAGCAGTCAACCTTATAGTCAGCAACCCCTAACCAGGTCACACATAAAATATGATTTTTACTTTCCCTTCACTTCCCCAAGTGGACAAGCTCAGTAAAAAAAATTGTGGCTGTCCGCAAACAATTAGTTTGACCAGCACCAGGGAATTGTTGATTTTTCTGGGTCTAGAGAGTAAGTAAATGCATGAGTTGACTGGGGTAGTTTTGGTTGACTTGGATCATTGTTGAATCCCCTTTTATTGAGACACTGGTCTCAATAGCACTAGTGTTACAATGAACTGGGTGGAGGAATGGCTGACTCACTGACATGTGACTCAATCATTTTTTAAAGTAGCACAAAGCTGGTCTCAACATGAGTTTGTGTTTACATGTAAATGGGTCAGTGGTTCATTACAATAGAATTGGTGTTAGTAGCTTTATCTTTAGTTAACATTGTGACCATTGTATAAGTAATATTGTTAGAATTATCTAGAACTGATAAAAGCTATTGAAATAGTGTAACTAAAAAGGTGTTTAAATTTCAATGAAAGGTACTTGTATTTTTTAATTATTTTTTTTATTATTAACTCGTTGCATCCGGCGATATTTTAGCCTTTTTAGATAGAGAAAGTATTCCTAATGAAGAAAATATATAATTTTTATACCTATGACTCTTTTTAAAATTTATGCCCATATTACTTTACAAACCTAATTTTTTTTTTTACATTTTCTACAAGGATATTCCGTCTAAATAGATCCTCATGTGAAAAACATATTCCGGAGGCAAAGAGTTAAGAAACAATATTCCAGGTGTATTATGTAATAGATATAACCATGCTCATGTTAGTCATGTAACATGTATAATCCTTTGTAAATATGGATTATCATTACATAATTTGTTGTAATTTTTTATAGTATCTTATATGACAAAATTAGTGTTCCATAATTTTACATTAAGTCCTGTTTACTTAAGATCAGACTGAGAGCATAAAATAATTTGGAATAATTGTTTTTAATACCCACTGTGCTCACAGTGTAGTATAAAAATCTGTCAGCAAAGATTGCAATTGAAATTCCAACTAAACACCAAATTGAACTGTTCTATTGTGCAAATTAACATACCTTAATTCGATGTTTCAAACAATTGTATATAAGCATATGATCTTAGCAAACTGTGGACAGTTTTACCTAATCCAAAAGTGGATTATGTTGCGACCGTGGCTCAACGGTAGCGAGTGCGCTTCATGAACTGAACAAACTTCGATTTACCATTCACTGGTTCGAGTCCGCCTTTCAACCATCAGGTATATTATTAAGTCACATGTTGTGGCTCCGACAATCGCAGGGGTGGTTTTTACGAGGTTTCCTCACAGTTTTCCACCATAATAAGGCTGTTTGAAGTGGACAATCCATCGTCATATAAGTGAAATACCCTTGAGTACGACGTTAAACACTAATAAAAATACAAACCAAAAGTGGAGTAGCCCCAAAAAATTGTCAACCTGAATTACAGACACTTGTACCGCTTATAATGTAACCGGTGCAATTTTCAAACAATTTTGCTAGATAACTGCACACATCTTACATTTGACATCACCCTATCTCTAATAACATGATGGTTGATGACAACATTGTCGTCTACACTAATACATACTATTGTATTTCATACTTCAAAGAAATGGACTTTCAATTTTGTTGATTTAAAAGAGGATGAATAAATGCTTGTTGTCCATGTATGCTGGAATAAAACAGTGCGACTGTTTGGAAGCTGAATTTTTTTTTTTTTTGTCTGACATTGTTGATCCTGTTTGTTTAACTTCATAGGGAACAGGCTACATGTTTTCTATAGTGTAGTCCAATTCTGTGTTTGTATTATTGGTGTATCCGGTTACAAGATTCTGGTGGTCATACAGCCAGAGGTGTAAGCCTGTAACATTGAGTACTGCAAGGTGAATTCAGAACCCTACTTGCTCGGTTTTTATATCCAGGAACAATGGGTATAGTTGACTAGGGTGTCTACATTTGGAGGCCAATGTATGTGAACAGGCTAATGAGAGACATGTGCCAAGGATATATATACCAAACCTGAACAAGGCTAATCTGGCAGGCCTGTTTTATATCCACAAGTTCCCCTCAACTCTTCAATATGACCCCTTTCACAAAATTTCTACTTCTATGCACAATGTTGCGTGCATGGGTTGGAGTGGGCCTGTCGACCACCAGGCATATGAGTGAGTCACACAATGTGGCTCAGACAGTCAACTTCGACAAGTGTGTGGTTTTAGCAATTTTTTCGCTAGAGTTTTCATAATATTAAAGCAAGGAAGAGTGTGAAATGGAAAATCTGCCATCATGTAATTGGAATAAATTTAATTGATTTAAACTGTTAAAGCCTAATCAAACAATCAAAGGACACACAAATCTGATATTTTTATGCACCGTGTGAAGTGGACATTCTGAATCATTGAAGTGGGATACTCGTGAGCAGAGGCTTAGCCAGAAATCAAAAGCATGGTGTCCAAAATGGTCATTTTGCTTCACTTTTTAAGTAACTGGGTGTCCAATTTTACCAAATGAGGCAAGTGTTCATTCTAGGGTGTCCATTTAGGATGGGTGGACACCCCTCCGTCTTATCCCTTGCCCTTGAGTATGACGTTGAACCCTAATTTGAAGAGCATTTAGTGGAAGTGAACCCTGGTAACTATATTCCCAACATGTTTTAGATCTACATGTACTACACTAAGGTTTATCTATGAATTGTGCCTAGAACCAGCTTCAACTGCAAGCCGCCCCGTGAGGGAGCGGGTGGGCCATGGCCATGCAGAATACTCCCTCGGCTTCCTCGGTTGATCATTAAGAGGCAAGAAAAGAGGTTGCTTTCTGTTGTCCTGGTGTTCGCAGAGCTAATGGGTTACAGAAAGCATATTTGTTTGTGATGTTCTGCATTTGTGTCCGTTGTCATATAAGTGAAATACCCTTGAGGACGACATTAAACACCAATCAAACAAACAAACAATCAACTGCAAGCCATATATATTGTTTTTGTTTATGGGTCTGATGTAGCGGTAGGATGACAATAATAATTGTGTTTGTTAAATTGAAAACAATGAAATGAACATCTTAGTTTTTCATCATTTAAACAGTGGCATTGGTCTGGTCTAATTTTCCATGTATGCTCTGCTCTATTGACAGAATTCTGGCCTGGAATTTAGTTATATTAACTTTGCCAGTCTTTTATTTTGAAAACAAAATTCTTAGCTGTCTTTGGCTTTTATTTAATTCTATGTAACATGCATGTCAATGTAGTTGTTGCTTTCACTGTTATCAAGATGGAAACATACATGTCACTTGTGTTGATCAGCACATCTACCATTGTAGGGAAACATTCTTGAGCACTGGTGAAACAAACAATTGGATTCCCCAATTTCCCCCTGCTATAAGGACCAGAACATACTTGATTGATCCCATCTTTTAACATGCTTCAGGCTACAGGAACTGCATTAACATGTCTTTTGTCATTTATAGTCATGGGCAGAAAATGGAAATGACCATCAGCTGTTTGAAGTAGACTGCTTATGTGGGTTTTAGCTTTGAAGAAATGTCCATTAGTGTATGGTGCAGTGTATTTTAGCTGTTAAGTGTGGATCTTTAGTCCTAAGCTTCTACTCAATACAATTAATAGAGGATATAATCAGACAGTAAAGTTTGAATACCATAAATATTGCTCAGGTTGTTAAAGATAACTCATGAGACAAGAAGTGGGCTATTCTTTCCACCATACATGAGAGCAATGTTTATGGTATTCAAACTTCACTGTGTAGCATTCTGTTTATTATTTATATCAACTATAAACTCATCACCATGACAAACTCCCCCATACGCTGTGCTCATGGCAATGTCAGAACAGGACTGTCTACTGTTCAATATTCCTATGACGTAATGCTATAAAATCTTGATTTATCAATGTTGTATTCATTAAAATGAGATCAGTTATTGCTACTCTACAAGATTAAAATTTTTTAATATTTTTCCCAATTAAATCATCATTATCGTTATCTGTCCCTTTATGAAGAATAAATATATAATTGGGAACTAGCATATATATGCATAATTCAGTTTTTGCTAGATGTTTTTTAAATTTTTTTTTTTATTGAGGCTCAACAGCTTGCAGCATGGCTAATTAAAAGGTCAGATTTTGTTGCTGTATTGTTGGTATATTAGATATATCACCCCAGTTTGTCTGATTTATTGAAATCAATTCCCCTGGTCAATTTCATGACTTCTGGGTATGTTTCGTGCAGTGCATTCTACACTGGAGTCCTCTATTTGACCTGTCAAGCTGAAGTGTGCAGACATCACTAATAGGCGGGCACGTCATCATGTGAGTGAAATAACCTTAAGTATGAAAATATTGGCAGATAACCTTACATTTGTATTTGCTGCAGCTTTGCTAATTTTTTATTTAATAACTTTGCATTTATGAAAAACAAAGCAATATCCTTTTATAATACAAACTACAAACAGATTGACAAAGTTAGTGTAAATCAGTAGCAAAATGCATACAATTTGGGAAATCTGTCCCTCTAAAATAAGTTTGTGATGTTATGTATTTTTGTCTGTCGTCATATAAGTGAAATACCCTTGGGTACGATGTTAAACACCAATCAAACAAACAAACAAATCTACTTAGTACAATTCATAGAGTATATATTATGACACACTTATATCACCATAATCGGTATCTGTCCCTTTATGAAGAATTAAGATATGATTGGGATCTAGCATATATATGCATAATTCAGTTTTTGCTAGCTGTTTTTAAAAATCAAAATTTATAGGACTCAACAGCTTGCAGCCTCTATCTGTCTTTCTAAAATAAGTTTACCTATGCATGGGAAGAGGCTTTTTCGTCTGTTTTTCCCAATAGCATAAGCCTGACACAGCAGAGTTAATTTTAGGAGTAACTGTTTAAATGAAACTTATTTCAAACTTATTATTTATGGGAGTGATTGTGAGCACATAGCATCATTCCATATTGGTCCAAGATGATCTTCTGAAATAAACCTAAATGGCTAACTGGAAATTAAAGAAGGGGATTAAACCTCTCTTCACACCTTATCCTCAGGGATAAATGCTCCCTGGCCCGCCACACAGTTGATTTAAAACCACTGATTAATAGCTTTATGTTTTTAATTTTTTTAAAATTCTTATATATGTATTGATCATCAGTGGCATTTTGTCTGCATGTGGTCATTTCATTGTTACACATTGACAGCCCTGTTAAAAACTGATGCTTTGCCCTTTAAGTTTGTTTAATTTGACTACATGTACTTCAGTATTAACTGTGGGTGGTTTAATGCATGTCAAAAGCATTTTACCGGCATGCTGACAAGTAATTTAGTCTTTACACAATGTGAAACATGTGTGTGACTGTCAGTGTGGCAGTCTATTCCAGACTTTTACCAGTTGACCACCATGTTCTAACCAGGGACACCACACTGGTTAATCAGATAATGTCCACATAATTAGATCTGAATTGAAAGCCTGTTCAATTAGCCAATGATTACCAAACCTATGCTGGTACATGTAACTTGTATAATGCACCCACTGATCTGAACATCTCAGTATTGAGTAGCTGAAAGACACAAGGTGAGAACAGACTGGGAGTCGTATTGCTGTTACTCTAACGGAGTAATAATTGAAGCTAATTAAGTCTCCCTTGACAAATATGACATGGGATGTAATTCGTAGCCTTCAGGTTGTCAACTGCCACCTTAGTTAATAGTTGTTCCATTGCTTGACATGAGGAACTAAATTTTGTTGAGCTATTGGGTGAAAATATAGCCATTCTCCTTGATGATCATAATAAATAAAATTTGTGTTTGCCCTTACAGATGGCGTAGAGTTGGGAGAGAGCTTCCTGTTGCCCCGGTGCTATCAGAGCTAGGGAGCAACACGAAGCCCATATGTTCATTTGTTTTGTATTTTGTCCTGTGTCAGATTAGCTTTTATTTGTCCTGTAGTTGTCCTATCTTGTATTTGACTGTTGCCACTTGCAACAAGGGTGTAGGGGTGGAAATGAACTTTGTTGTGATCAGCCCAGCTGGGCCTGCAGGTTTCAAATCCATTCACAGTGAGTAAAACATACTACGGGCCGAATAGATTACACATACATGCTTATAAAATCTATGTGCCATTCCTGCAGGTCTGGAAATTAACAGGCCCAACACAAAATCTACAAGGGTTTGGTCTGTGGTCCTGCTTAATTTCCACCCCTAGGGTGGTTTTCTTTATCCATTGGGCTGGCACGCCATCATGAGGGTGAAATAACCGTAAGGCAATGAACCCAAATCAAAAAAACAAACAAACCCCAACAAATAAAACAGTTTTAGTCTTTATTATGTGTGTGCAACAAAAATGATTTTAACTGAAGATTTAAAATTAAATATTATTTGAAAACAAAAAATATATTGCTTACTATAAAGTCTTTTGGCTCATGGTGTCAACCCTCTGGTTAAAAAACAGTATTTTTCAAGCAGTAATTTTTCAACAGACAGAGAAAAATAGCCTCAGTTTTCACTTTTCAGATTAAATGCCAAACAATCAATTAAATAAAACCATTGAATGATTATGTTTGATAAAACCTACAATTGTTTTGCCTATATCTGACTTAGTGACTTCAGAATTGAATATCTTGGTTTAAGAAATTGTTTTAACTCCACATTTAAAAATGAAAGCCCAGTAGCATTAGGGAACAAACATAAATTATTTATTTAAATCTTTTGCTTAGGTGATTGTGTAAGTCTGCAACAGGTATTTGGCGGGGTGGCTGGAGAGAGCTTTATGTTGCCCTGATACTCTCTGAGATAAAGGGGAACAGGAAGCCAACTCTTGAACACCCTTGAAACATTGTCACAATGTGGGTTTGGGGCTACAATAGCCCAATTTTCCTAAAAGTTTGTTTGAATGTCACACAACATGAGAGGAGAGGGATCTTATCTGTTCAGCTTATTATATTCATATTAATTACTCTACCGAAATTTTCAATTAAATTAGCATTAAACACTATTGAATGGCCAGATTATTCTGAAATTTTGTGTAAATACCACACATCATGAAACAAGAGGGATAATGTCATTATTATGAGCGCAATATACTTTAATGGCCCTCAAGTTTCTGGATCTAAATTGACTGTAATCTCCCTCAATAAGCTGCTAATATGATCGCCATTTGCTTATTATAAACTGGACAGAAATGCTTGTTTGTACAAGATTTGGTTTGAACTGGAAGGTTATTCTAACCCTAAGGTAAAAGCAGATTAAGATCTGTGTATTTTGGATTTGCAGTGGAGGTAACCTGGAGTTTATCCAGTCCTGTTCTGTCAACACAAAAGCCCTGTCATCTGCGGACTAATTGACCACTTAACTCAGGTGTTAATCATGGCTTTTAAATGAGGCATGCCAACTGACCAGCACATTGGTCACTTCCTGTTGCTGACCACTGTCTTTATTCTCAATCAACAGGTGTGATTTCATCGGGGAGACAGGTGAAAAGTGGTACAGTCTCAGCTGTTAATATGTTTACCTTGATCAGTGTTAAATCACTGGTCTAACAGTGGCTTAACCTCCCCAGTCCTGGAGTTTATACTTGCATAATATAACCTATTTATAGACAATATAATTAAGAAAAATAATAAAGATATTGAGAGCCAGCCTTGACCTGTGTCAAACTCAACTGGCATGGTACATACTTTTATTCATTCATACATATTTATACTGGCCAGTGCCATGGTTCAAATTTTTGAGGCAAACAAAATTTTCTTCACATTTTAGAAATATACATTCATTTTGGCTATAGTGTGTTTACGTAAATAAACAAACAAATACATTTGTCATGATAAATAAATAAATAAATAAATAAATAAAAGTAAATAAACCTATAAATAAATAAAGTGTATAATTAAATCTGAACTTATATATATGGTATATCTTCTAGACAAATGCTATTATGAAATTTGCTGTACCATGACCAGTGTCATATATAAATATACTAATATATTCAGTTACCAAGGTTATGCCTTGTTGTTGAAATTGTGGGTTTAGGGCTGCTTCTCGTGATGGATTTCGTGGCCTTGAATGCTGTTTGTTAACTGCTTTATAGTCAGCCGTTCATGTGGCATATTTGTCCATACATACATTTGCATAATATTATTGTATGCATGTGTTATCAGATGCAGTTTGGTCAGTAGATCAATGGGCTAACTGCTAACACCTGAGCTAGCCTCCAGGTATCCAGTATAGATTATTTGTTCAGCGCCATGTTACTATTGTACGCTTGTTCTGGGTTAAGCATTGCATTAAACAAAGAAAAGACTCCAGGGTTTTTATCCAAAATGGTGTTTAGCGATGCATATCATTCAGTCTTTAAATTAGAATATGACCTTCATGGGTTTGTAAGTATTCAAGCTTCCAGTTTTTACATATTTGAGCAGACAAAAGAATATTTATATCAAGATTTCCAATAATAAAAAAAGTCATTTTAACAGAAAAAAGACCAAATAAAAAATGACTATCGATTGAACAATTTTTTTTTTTTTCTAATACCATTATACTGTCTACTATGATGAACAGTATTATTCCTAATATTTATATTTGTTCTTTAATTTCCAACATTTCTACTTATGAACTTGTTACCCATGTTAGAATGAAACTGGTCGGAAAATGTGATTTGCTGCCTTGGTGCTCTAAGAGCTAAGCGGCAACATAAAGCTAATCTTTTGAGTTATCTTTATTTAACTTCCTGTTGATTTTCCTGTTTTATCACTGTGTGGTGTAAATGACATCTTTGGTGGTGTCATTAATCACATGGCTTGTCCATTTCACATTATTCTCAGCTAAAATATTGTGGAAAACCCAGGGGAAACCTTGCATAAACCCCCTTGATTGCCTTAGTCATGTATACCTGAGGTAGACAGATAGTCTCAATTACATGAGTATTACATGTACATCGCAGGAAGATAAGTTAGCCGACATGCTAACCATAATTGCAGGCCGTCAAATAAGCGGATCATATCATTGTGTGTATACTGTCAGCAGTGGAAAGGTGATCAGAACTGTTATATCAAATCGTATCAGTGCAGGGGCTCAGCCAGAAATCGAAAGTATGGTGCCCAAAATGGTAATTTGCCTCATTTTTTAAGCCACCGTGTGTCCAATTTTAACAGTTTTTTTATCCCCTGCATCCCCGTGAGGGAGCGGGTGGGCCATGGCCTTACAGAATACTCCCTCTGCATCCTCGGCCGATCATAAGAGGTTGCTTTCTGTTGCCCTAGTGTTCGTGGAGCTAAAGGGTAACGGGAAGCAGTTTTGTTTGTGATGTATGTGTGTCCGTCGTCATATAAGTGAGATACCCTTGAGTACGACGTTAAACACCAATCAAACAAACAAAAACAAATCTATCTCCTGCATGAAAAGGTCAAGTCCAAAGTTCTTTTAATATTTGTAACCATTCAGTGTGATAAGTCTTTCATTTGTTGTAGCACTTGTTAGTCAGGCAGATTAATTTTCGTCCAGCCAGTTCACTATAATATATCAACACTACTTTAGCACTATTTATACATTGAAAACACATTTCACTTTTACTTTCTAATATAATACACGAATATTATAGTAATTTTTATAAGGTGTATATGTACTGTTAGCTGATGTTTTAGTTGCTATATAAGTTAAAGTGAAGTTTTCTGGATTCAGTAATTCTATCAGGTGGGTTGACATTTTAATTTCTCTACCTCACTGCCTATTAAGTTTGGTTCATGTAATAAAGTCAGATTTATGAAACATTCAGACGTTGACCTTCTGCTTATTATTAAAAACGATGGGAATAGAAGAGTATGGTCAAGGATTTATTACTTAGGAAACTGTGGATTATTTTATGACAAATACCATTTAAAGTTATGGGGCTCCAGAACCACCTATTTAATACGTCCGATTACTGGCATTTGTCATGGTCACAGACCAGTACGAAATAACCCCTAATTTTTTATTTTTTTTTATTTTCATTTTTTTTGTTTAAATGATGACAAGGGTGGGTGGAAAATGTTTCAGAGGAGTTTGGGTAGGAAGATTGAAAATAAAAAAGTTTGTATCATACTGTATGTCCTCTATGCTGGTCATTTTATACAAATAATGTATGTTTTAATAAGAATGGAACATTATGATTTATCATTTATATGTTTTATCAGCTCGAGAAATTTAAAAATTTGTTCCCAAGCGCGAAGTGTAATTTGAACATCAATTGACTTGACCTGACCGATCATGTTGTTCATTCACAGACATGCATTGCTGTATTAGTTTTGTTATACCAGGCCGGTGCTGTCTTTTTTTCTGGCATAACCTTAAAATTGGTCCTCTGTTTTTTCTAACATAAATGTGCCTTTGTGAAAAAAAGCAAAATAACTTTAAAATACAATTTTCATTGATAATTGCAAATTTATCTCACGCTTTTCTCATGTAATGGCCTGTTTCTTTTATGCCATGACCTGATTTTGACCAATCAAAACAAATGATTTGACATGATACCAGGGACAGCTGTCACATATTAACATAACCATCTTATCTAGTAGAGATAAGATGTGGTATGGCCTTAGTTTGAAAAAGAAACAACTGAACAAATTTATAACCTCTCAACTACTAGACCCTTGGGGTTTTGTTTTCCTCCACAGACCAAAAAACATAACTTTATTGTCCTATTGTTGTGATGTTCTGCATTTGTGTCCGTCGTCATATAAGTGAAATACCCTTGAGTACGACGTTAAACCCCAATCAAACAAACAAACAATATTGTCCTATTGTTAAATTTGTCTCAGACTGGAGTATACAGTATACGCCATATTATATAATATAAAACATTGTATGAAATTAACAATGCAAAATCAACATTTTGAATACGAAATCAGATAATTGTTACTACATCACTTTTATATATTAACCAGAGTAAGTGAAAGATAATTTGACTGTAATATATTCAAGTAAAATTGGCCCTCCAGGGCTAAGAAGTATCAATGCTGTCTTAACTTAGCACTGGAGGAAAATTAACCTTCCAACATGATTGAATTGTTCACATTTGGCTGTGCTAGTGTTAATTTTTGTTGGAATACACGGTCATCATAAAAGTGAAAAAACCTTAAGCCCGCCGTAAAACCCCAATCTGTCTATAAAATATTTTTTGGTATAATGTTACAAACTGTCATGTCTGAATTGTGATCCATGTAATAAATTGGAGTATAGTCTGGCCCAGGCTTTAAATACACATGCAGTTCACGGGTGTCAGAAACTGGGCAATATGTGGGATTTAATGTTCACCACAGCTGTACCCCTATCAAACAAATCGCCTTTGTTCTCACCAATAATAATCTCTCTTTACAACTAGATATCGGAGTCCTAATTAACCATAATCAATTTAATGGCCACAGCTTTCAATTTAATTGGCGTTTTATTCACATGTACTTTCCAAGATTTATCACAATTACAGTAGTCCAAGGATGTAACATTTGTTTATCCATATAGCTGGCTGCTTCTGGTTCTTTATCATGCTTTTAAGTTGACTCTGTAATTGTTTTTTCAGTACGCTCAGTGTTAGCACTGTAAAATTGTGAACATCAAAAAGTGGCCTGGCTTCAATTCAATGTATTGTTTAGCTCTTTTAGACATTATGTGCTCTGTCACTCGTCTATCAGAGGGTGTGTGTGGGGGGGGGGGGGGGTGGTGCTCGCT
>JAVFBW010122407.1:0-16000 GCA_034783835.1 Mopalia ciliata
CATACTTGTGGTTAAATCCCAAATGATGTCGTTAACAGTGCAATGAGTAAAACAAGAAACCTTCAGACAGACAGGGATGCATGAACTTCTTATAAATGTTCTGTTGTCATTTAATTGGAATTTAAGCCATATACTTGCTATCAAAAACAGAAAGCATATAGGTTACATGTATGTTCTTTTCTCAATGAAAATCGAGTACACTGCCATTAAATAAGAGAAGCTTACAGCAAGGCCTAAAATAACAATTACATGCATACAATTTTTTATTCAGAAATTTAATAGCTTTTTTTGTGTTTTTAATAAAAAAAAATAAAATAAATAATTATAATAAAAAATATGTCTACCTACCCACCTATGACAATATACCGATTGTACTCACCTACCTACATGTACCCAGTTTTTTCATATTCTTGTTATGGGAAACAAATATATTATTTTGGAACCCCCTACATACATGTATATATGTGTGGCAAAAACTAAACTAAATACAATTTAGTGTACCTCTATGAATGCACAGGATATTTATTAATATGCTTCCTCAAACAAAATCCCCCAATAATTCCATTAGAAAGAGGTGATTATTGCATCATAACATAAACACACAAGTGATATTATAGCCCAGTACTAAATACATGTGCATGTATACCGTAAAGAAATCAAGTCACATTTATGATGTCAAATTAATTGCAACACACGTATGAGACACATCTCAGGCCATGAAGACGGTACTCTAAAAAAATCCAATAGCCCCTTTTTTATTAACTGTAGCAACTGTGATATAAGCTTTCATTGATTCGAAGTCCACATATTCCGGAACAAGATTTTAATATGAAAATCACTCTAAATTAAATAAAAATTTGGAGGTGACAACCAGTTTTATATCCAGCGTTAAACCAATATATTAGAAAAACCATCTCTCTGGTAAACTTCTAAAGAAAACCAGTGAGTTGCCTCCTACCCCTTCTAAATTAATATTCAAGTGACAGACAGTCAGTTGTCCTAATGTACAGGATCTTATAATACAATAACACATCTATTCAGGTACAGAAGCACTATTGGAGATACCCAAATACTTGCTTATATATGGATTGTGAATTAAGGTTGAGGTCATCAAATATTTACAATCAAAGTAAGCCAAAGTTCTGCTCAATTCAATGCCCATTTCTAGACAGAGATTGGAGCTTCATTCCTGGAAAAGCAACATGTCAATATTAACAAAAATGTAAACAAAGCCTTACCTGAGTTTTCTGAATGAGAGCGGGTAGTGATGTCCTGCGCGCTGATCTATTGGAAAATCCATGAGCACTTGACGAACTAGATCTCCGCCTTTTGATGACAGGAATTTTCCCATCCTGTGTCATAAAGTTGTTTATTGGGGGCCTGAGAACAGTTTCCATGTACTTGAAAACTAAAATTCCTACAAAGCCACAGGTGTAGGCAACATAAGGCCTTAAACCAGATGGTAAAACTGTTAACGTTGTACAGGCTAAAAAACGACAAACACTAACCCAAACTATCACAACGGCACTGTGAGCAGTTTCCAATGAGGAAAAGAGACTGGCAAAACTTACAGACAGTAGTAAAATAAATAAAACAATTGGTTGTAGAACATAGTTTATTGATGGGTCGAGTGCTTGGTCGACTGTAGAGACATGCTGTTGTATTGAGGAGTTGGGAACAGGTGAGGAAACCGACGACCCGTCCGTATCAGGGATATTACCCACAAAAAAATGAGACACAGTTTCCCCGACATAACACGAAGAGAATAATAAATAAATACTGGTAGTGCTCCACGTTTTTCGAAAATATAAAGACAGCCAATAAAAAGCGGAGACAATAGTGAAAGTCGGGACAACCAGACTTGACAGCCGGTGTAAGAGTAATACTAAATCGCACCTCAGTAGCTGATATAAACATACACTGCCTACGACAGCTCCCAAGCCGTATAAAGCACCGACTTGCTGAGAGGTGAAATTCATACTTTCCCCACCGAGCCAATTGAGAATTATGTTACAGCTACCCTGTTCAAGTGGTTTGACCAAGATTTGCACATAACCATTGTTTTCAGTGTCATCGTCATCTTTTTCTGTGTCATTTTTTGAGCCCCTTCGTGACACAGACGATCGCTGTTGAGCCATCTTGTTTTCGAGTCTGACTTAAACACAAGAATTCTGGGTAATACGCGCGACGACGTGAGCCGGGGTCAGAGGTTACTCATCACGAGTTCAAAGGTCAGCCATGACTATTTGCCCAGGCGTGAATCGCACAACCTAAAAAAGAAAGTAGAGACATCAAAGCTAACAGAATTTATGACTTGACTGTGTACACCGATCAAGCACTACAAAGGACTATATCCGTCAAGTATATGTGTGTTGTGCACATATAAATTACAGCGAACGGCTATTTGACGTATGGCTATAAAAATGTATATTAACATGCATGTCTGTAGGCCTACATGGACTCGATTAGATCCAGGTATCGTCAACGCGGTGTTATGCTTTATAGACACATGTAATATATAAAACTACTACCAAGATACGTTTTGGAATAAACAATTTATTCACTTATTAAATACCCTTTTATGCCTTTATAATTTATATAAGGTATCGATGCATCATAATGACGTAAAGAAACATTAATAGTCCGAACGCTGCCTTTTTCCAGAGGGACCGGAGTTCGAATCTTGGTTAGAGGCAAGCAAAATGTTCTTTCTCTGCATTTATAATATATATATATTTGAGTCAGTTAACAAATCTGCAAATTTTATTTATTATTCCTTTGTCAAGTAAATAAGAGTAGTTTATTCCAAAACGTATCTTGGCAGTAGTTTTATATATTGCGTGTGATATATTTTCCATATAGGCCTAGATGCACCTTGGCGAAAATACGTTAAGTTAAATTCAATTTTTAATATGATCTACATCGTTGTTGTTTTATTTTTTACATTATCTATGTATAGTTAAACAATTACGATACTCAACTATGCATATATTTGTAGGGATAATTTAGATGTGAAAATGTATCTCGTTGAATTGTATATACAACCAACAGTCTGTTTGGTCTTTAGCAATTGCTCTGGTGCATGGAAAGCCGACTGACTAAAGCGATTATCAATTTATCGCCTGATTATATTGGCCGATGATCAAGTCTCTAACCATTTGATTTCTTACCAAGAAAGCCAATTTGTGGCATCTAAGAAAATGTTATTTAAAAATATCAAAATCTGCTAAAAGCGAGGGCCATATAAAGGCTGAGTTTACCAGCTGAATGGATTGTGACAGCAGCCTACATACACACCACTGCAGGGTGTGACGGGACGTTATAGACAGTCTTCATTAACTTCACGCATGTTTCATCGTGATGTAGTCTCTAGCCAGCTTTAGCAATTTACCCAGCCTGAAGCTTGGAGAACGACTGGAAACTCCTTGTGCACGCTCCCGCACAGACTGGATAGCTCGGGGCTGCAGTGTTCGATCCATCGGTTCAATTAAACGTGTACCATACCTGAGTAATGGCTCGACACGGCTTTTCAATTAGCTCGTAAGAAAACAGCCCTGACTCTCTGACCAAGACGACTATATCCGGTATGACAGACCTATTTGACAGAACTGTCCGCCATGCAATGTCCCGTGTTGTCACTGGCAATGATGGGTGACAAAAGGAACCTTTTATTGTTATTCGCCTCTATGTGCGCAAGATCACATACAGATTGGCCTGCCGGTTAATCTAAAAGCTTACATACATACATGACCATACCTTTGTATCACCTTCGTAGAAGGCGCAGGGTGGGTTCAATAGATATAATAATAGATATTCCTCGACTATGCTGCGCCTATCATCTTGTCGCCTTCATGACATGCATTTTTTGTTAAAATCTACCGATAAAGATAGACCGAGATGTATAAAAAGTTAAAAGTTTCAATCTGTTTCGGCTCTGAATACGTACTCTCATAATCAGCGATGACGTATTCTAAAGCCCTATAAAATTATTTGGACCGTTGGGGCATGCGCCCGAATAGACTCTGAACGAACAAAATGGACTTTTTTAGCGCATATTTATTGATATTGACCGTTTTCGCCAGCTAATCCCATTTCGATGTACCGCTGGAGTTCGAGTCCGTCTATTGAGCTCAAGTATATGAGTGAGTTAATCCAGGTGGTCGTTTTTTACGAAGTTTCTTCCCAAGTTTCCACCGTTTCAATGCAAGGGACAACGAAAAGTGGACAAGCCGTAAAACCCCAATCAAACAAACAAATCAATCAAACCAGAGCGTATAGTCAATCAGTCATCTCATGCCAGCTGCATACATATCCTGTGATTTATGACATCTAACATGGACACAACTGTAACCCATAAGACCGAAGAGGTTCATAAAACGTGGAGGTTGGAGAAATTTAAAAAAAAGTTTATTGGACATTTAAAACTTATTGCACCCAAAACACGACAAAATTGAAAAGGAGATAGATGAGTAAATGTAAGGCTTGTTGTCAAGCTTGGTTTTTTGAGATTTTTCTCATATGAAATTCCTATTACAGTCGGATGGCGGCAGGGCGGAGTATTATTCTTACAGTCTACTTACAGTTTCAGTATCGTTATGGGATAAATATGTCATATTAATACTACTGTTACTAATTTATTTAGATCACACGATGGTGACTGACGTGATCATGTGATAGACTCATATATTTCAGGCCACAATTACCGTGACTGATGTGATAATTTGATATACTCATATACTTCAGGTCACTCACACGGTCGTGATCAATGTAATATACTCAATCACTTTAGCTCACACTTGTGTGTCTGATATATATACTAATATACTTCAAGTCACAGTATCTTCAGTCTTGACTGATATAACAATAAACATTAATTGATATACTTCAGGTCACACTATCGTGACAGATGCATCACACTTTTATGCTTCAGATCACAATATCGTGACTGATGTAATATAATCATAAACTTCCGGCTACACGATCGTGAATGATGCAATATACTCATATAATTCGGGTCACAGTGTCGCGACTGATGTAAAATACATAGACACGACCGTTTCTTATGTAATATAATCATATATTTCACGTCACACTATAGTGGTGGATGTAATATAATCATATACTTCAGGTCACACGAACGTGACTGATATAATATACATGCACTAATATGCTTCAGGTCACGCTATCATTAAGGCAAAAAGATGTGAATTAGAATATTCCTAATATTTTTGTCACACTGACAAGACGTAATTAACATGTGGTATTAATACCAATCACTATACAGTGATGTAATGAAGTTGTGGCAGTCACCTTATTTATTACAGGTAGGCCTACATGTCCGACTACCGAGATTTCAGAATGACGTGATATTTAAATTGGTTCTCCTACTGATCGAGAATTAGGTCACACTATTGTGACATTTAGAGATGTTATATATATATATTAAATATATTTTATCATACTGTAGACATATTATATTGGCTTCATAACTATGTGGTGTTAATACCCCACTACATTGAAGAATGATGTTTTACTGTCGTGTTACTGATGTTTTTCAAGCCCCTATGGGGTTTTTTCCCCGCAAACTGGCATTAGTACTTGCATGTAACAAATTTACATTTGGTGAATAAATATTCAATTCAATTCAATTATTACAGTTCGATTAGCTATTCATTTTGGTTTTCGACGTTGAGGTCGATCACACTATATATATGGTGACCGTCACGAAAGGCAAATGTGGTATTTATAACGGTTTGAGACGTTTCGTATAGGCATAGGCCTCTAAGAAAATTTGTAACATTTGACTGTCTAATTTGAACTGAATTTAATAACGCAGGACCTTATCTTAAACCAAAAATGTAGACTACGGGGATTCCCCTGATTTAATAGCGACAGATGGCATTGAGTATTAATCGGATATTTATAAAACTATCAACTTGTAATTCTATGAAGTGTTTAGAGTCAATAATCTCATAACTATATACAATTGATGCAATTGTTATGCATATATTTTTTAATTATTATTTTGAATTCAAATTTTTCTTAATTGATTCTTTTAAACAGCCGACATCAAAAAATTGTACAACCAACTTGAACGTTAGACATCCAGGTTATTGAACAAAAGTAAAATAAAAGAGAGAGGGTAAAAAAGAAAAACACACACCAAAAAGCCCAACAACCCGCTGCGCAAACAAATGTCATGAGATGATATAAGATAAATGATACCATTAAACTGTTTACATTGTCGCCAAGCTTACCGTATTCATTGATCACAATAATGTCAAATAGCTTCGGATGCTACTCACGGCGTGGAAGACGGATGGGTGCTGAACTGGTAATGGTAGGGTAAACTCGATTAGAATAGAAGCGACACAGTCACATTGTGAATAGAGTATCTAGTAAATCCTACCAATTAGATATAGTAATATCACAAGCAATCATGTTCTGTCTGCACGTCAAACATTTTCCTGATAACGGCTTGTAAAGTAGCTATATATTTAGTGCTCTTTGGAAGCCATCTATTGGGCTCCTGAACAGCCAGCGCATAAAGTCAATACGGAAGCTTATCACCGTGTTACAGAACTGTCGTTCCCTGGTTGAAGGAGCAGCAGGAAATTGCTCGGGGTACTTGGATGGCTTAACATTTCTATCAGTGCACACTTACCGTGATATGGTAAATGGCTTGGCTCATATAATTAACTGCTCCCGGAGATTCATCCAGTCATCCTCTCACTATTGTCACTATGATTAATAAAAAAAAACACATCACAACTCCTGCATGTGTGCCCACACTGTCATTTCATGCTGCAAAACTAGAGCTGGTAAATTCCTGGGTGAAGGAGAATGCGGGAGAAACCGTTCTACAAGGAACACGTACAACCAGGGTTATGTTTCTACCCGTTAGCTAGTCGAAGGCCAACGGCTATAGGTACTTCCCCATAACACTGTATGTGTTTGATCAGTCAATTGGGACACAAGTAACGTCATAGTCTACGTCACTAACTGAAAAGTAAACGAAGGCTGAACGCCATTCTGTGTTTATAAGTACATATATGTTAAACACACAGCAATTATGGGTGATTATAGCCCGGCTGCTCGGGATCATATGTTGGCTAGATAAGAACTGAGCCACGTCTACCGCGAACTCAACGTTTATATCTATATACCTACAGTTTATCTCAATGGGTTACTGACGATACCGATATACATACAGCTAATTTTTAAAAAGGCATTGGTTTGTCACGCACTGCCTCCTAAAAACGTATATAATTATCAAACAATATTACTCAATAGACACTCAATCGTAGCTTACTGGTTTCTCAAGGAAAATATACTCCCCTGAGTGATAAATAAAATAAAATTGTATCCAACTACTTAGTATGCTCCTTCAATAACCTTCATTTAATAACTTCTGCATGCAACCAACACAAGTTGATTATGCTATTGAACAATTCCGGTCACTGTGAACAATAAACTGAGCTAATATATTGGCCTATACATTCCCAAATATACCTTTAAAACAGATATAAAACTATTGCGTGTATGAGTATGTGTCAGATATTATAGTTTGCCTTGGTTATAACTGTTGTTTTTTTTTAACAATGGGCTTAAATCATATTTCATGTATACCTATAATGGCATCTAGATTACCAATATAATGCCTGATAGACTGCGGTATTCAAATCGTGTAGGCCTATCAACGGTATACGGTCATAATAATTTAAAGTCTCAAAGACGTTTGGCGGAATTAGGATTAACATGCCGATCTGCTTTTGTTATCAGTCTGCGTTTTATATCCTATATGCGGGATGACATATACCATAAGACGTACGTCTTAAGGCCCCCCGATCAATACTACCGTCTGGGATCACCGTACTGCGCTCCACGAGTCGGGGTTATTCGAATTGTTCCACTTTATGAAATAGAGTTTATCTGAGATAACGTATGGAATCCTTAAGTACGACGTTAAGCCCAGATCAAACAAGAAAACTCATGGCATAACTTGGACTCGCAGGCATATCCACAAACCCTCTCCATGAGAAATAGGTTTGATATTGTTGACATAGCTGTATTTCTTAAAACAAATGGTCAATGCTTAAAACGTAGTGTATTTTGGTAGAACACAAATACAGATGCTGAGGAAATGTAGCTGGTGATTAGTACTTAACATTTTACATCATTAATGAAAACAATCCATAAATAAGTGTGTCGCAGACGTGAAAAGACGATTCAAAATTATTTTGAATAGTTTTGCCATATTGTTTAAATGTTTTAATGTTATGGAATATATTGACCAGGGGCAAGCAAACTGATTTTCTCGCACTTTTAAAAACAAATAAATATATACAATACAGATATGTATTAACTTTTCGCACACAAATAGTTTTATACTTGATAGATTTCTGATATTATCATATAGTATCTACAATAATTAAATGTCAAGGTAAACTCCTGTTTCGATTAAGTCGTCATATCATATCTTCAAAATGTTCAGACTTATTATTTGGTAGATTTCGAATAATTTTATGGCAAAAAATCGATTTATTCGATCTTTGTTCACAGTAACTCTCAAACACGGCTCTTTGAAAAATATCATGTTAAAGTATGGACATTTATGCGGCACTGACCAGGGTTGGCAAGTGTAATTCATTCTGTGAACACTAACAATACAAGACCCCGATTAGTGGGTTTCCACATGACATTCTAATAAACATATAAAACGACAGGACCAAAACACATAGAGAAAAGACACAGGTATATATATAACATACACTTGAAGACAACGATAGCTCTAATGGAACCTTTAAGGTTGTTCAGCCATGGCTTGGGTGGAATACTTGTTTTGGCTCTGAATGGAACTCTCACAGCAGCTGTTCCTAGGATTTCTCCCTTTTTCTTGTTTCAAAGAACCGTTTTTGGCGTTATGTTTCCATATAAAACCATCGTCTTCTCTAAAGAACCCCCGAAGAACCATTCTTTCTATAAATGTGTACTCAAATAGGACACACTACATGTAGCTTACTATACTACCTTACTTAATGTGAAAAGTATTTTATAACAAAGTTTAAATTTGTTATTTAAGTGAAACAGTGATAAAGAATACAACTTCAATTGTATGGGTATCTCTGGTCAGATATTTTCCATGGCACGTTAGAGAACCATAGTTTTATAATTAAAAAAAAAAACATAATAGCGAGGTACCTGTATTTCGTTATATACAGTCTGCACGAACGGACATTATTTGTTAGTGTGGTCATGCACATATTTGAAAGGAAAATCTTGGGTGGGTAAATACTGCCGATATCATCTGCACATTACACTCGGTTAGATAACTCTGTATGCTAAAAAAACAGCCCCAGGTTCCAATCTGGGGGATTCAATATTATAACTATATTCATGTCAAGTGATATAACTTTGATCGACATAGATACTTCCATCTCTTGTGGTCTTACAAAATAATTGCACGATATAAAAATGCGTAACATATACCTTACGAGCAATGTGTACTGTACTGCATTTGGGCCCTTGTTTCCACGTTTATTTGTGTCAAGTAGGAAAATATAGATATTACATTTGGCGTAAGACTATTTTTTGCGCGTAAGCTCAGATGTTCAAGTACCAGGAACTACAATTAATGAACATTAAATAACTCGGCACCACATGGGGGCTTGTTTATGTGCTAATGTTCATTCATACTGAACAGTATATACAACCGTCATTGGGGATCTGTATTTAACCTGTCGGCTGTGTTTATTAATGTATTTTCTGTACTTCTCGTGCCACCCTGAGTTGCTAAGAGTGAATAAAACTGAGCTTGAACTTTTTCGTTTTATTGCGGTTATTTGCTTTTTAAGGGTAACTTCACTTATAAGACATCGTCCCATAACGTGGGTAAGAGAAACCTCTCGTGACATCGCTGGAAATCAACAAACAATTAAGATACAGCAAAGCACGAGACGCCACATCCGATCGGTTTCATGTTGACCTTTGAAAAGCCCCGTGCAAGGTAACAGGAAGCCCCCTACATCCTTCCACCTACTTACTGTTCTTGAAATCGAACATTAAGCTTCACATACGCAATCATTGCAATTGATAAAACTGTACCGCCGAAAATCTGTAGGTCGTAGTATTATTGTTCAGAATTGAACACAGGACCCAAAGGTGCTTATACTTATTTACTAGGCATATTCGTGTACATACACAATGTAAAAAGGTGAAAATGGTATATCCTCGACCTATCAGTTTTACGCGATAAATGTAAACTAGTTTTATACAAAAATGCAAAAGAAACACGGCTCCTCACCTAATGATGCATTCTTATAGTATCCATTTTGCAGTTACGACTGGAGGGGATTCCCGTTTTTTTGCGGTATTTTGATTGGTCGAGAAAAAAGGAAGAACCAGTGGACTAATTCTGCAAATAAGGGAATTACCCAGAAATCGTATCTAAAATCATACAGTGAGAATGTGCTTCAAGGTTCCTGATCTGTATACCATTTATACATGACTTAATAATGATCGTCACGGCAGATATATAGTTTTTGTCATCGAAAAAAAACGAGTGCAGGACTAAATCCAAAAGAAATATTCACTTAAACGTGTCCATGGTCTTGGATTAAATATCATTAAGAATGGTAGTTTGAAGCTAATCTATTAGATGGAACCAACTCACAGTGAATACATATGAAACAGGTTCAAAGCTTAGTGTTTTATTAGATGGTTACATACTAGTAAATGAACATGCGCCAAGCTAGTAAAGTAAACTGTTTTCTTATCCACGACTTTATATTGTGATCAATTGTAAAAACATCTTGTCGTGCTGTTATTCAAGTCACGAGCATTTCTTGGGAGAAAATCAATCTAGTGGATATCGAACTTTATTCACAAACACAAGGCAGTGTTCATGAAAGGTCATGTCACAAAAAAAAAAACATTGTCATGTAACTCACTTTTTGTACTCTATTTTTTATTAGATCGATGCGTTTGACAAGATATTCTTATAAGAACAATGTCGGGGTTATAGAAGACAGAAACGAGAAACAGTGGGAAAATAATAACCAGAGAGCGAAAGTCATTAAGCTGATAAATATAATCTGTTACGATTATGAAACCGTTGTAAATATCTTCTCTATTCAGCATTGAGTGACTTAAGGTTCATTTCATATATAGTGTAAATAGCCGACCCTACTCGTTCCTCCAAACCGAAGGGTTTAAACTTACACTACATATACCCAAATTTATTATGTTTTACCATACATTTAAAACACAAAATAAGTCAAACTGTCCGTAAGATAACAAAACGGTTGGCATCATTTATTATGATTAGCTACATTTAGGATTTGTGTTGCGCCTGCGCTTAGTAAGCAAATGGGGGGGGGGGGGGGGGTATCGGGGTCAAACTTCAAAATATACACCCCAAATTAAAAATTAGTAGGACATAGTAGTTAGTACTGTATACGATTAAGTTTTATTCTAGTAGATTTTATGGCAATGCATGTTATAAAGATATAAAGAAGAATTGAAGAAATATGGCAGTTTTGTCAGTTTCTGAATCATCATTCAGTTTCTCATTGAAAAAGTAAGAAGTATTTCCGATTAAAATAGGATACTCACTGTAATTGAATTTTGTGGATTAAATTGTGGCGTGTTCACATTATTTGCCTTCCTAATATCAAACGGATGCAAACTGTTCTATACCAGAACAGACAACAGTTGAGAATAAATGGCTGATATTTCAAGTAAATGCTAATGGAATGTTTTGTGATAACTTTATCGCCGCGTGCAAAATACATCAGATTATTTTTATCTGGAGAAGAAATTGTATCTCCCTCTAAAGCGTTATTAACGAATGGAAGAAATTTGAACCTAACAATTCCAACAAAAATTTCAGTTGTTGATCATTAATCAAGGCAGGTGTTCTTTTCAAACACAGACTTTAGATTATCCACAATGAACATATTTAAGCTATATATATCATTGGGTCAAGGTCATACCATTGGGGTCAAGGTCAAGGTGACCAGTGACCACGTAATTGACATATAACAGTACAGAAGGACCAGATTAATGAATAGTTCAGAATTTATTCTAGATAACTTTACATACGGTACTCAAGTTTGTGTTTATTGCTTGCATAACCAAAATTTTGTATATGATATCACTATCAACACGAACAAATCATTGTTAAATGTCACTTGCGTCTTGCTACGTGGATTCAGGTTGGGTGTGCATGTTCACTTCCCTCTACCATGTCACATGTGCCACAATGGGACTGCTGGGATACAATAAAACACAGTTTTAAATTCAACCAGCTTCAAAAGTGCGCTTTATATCTATAAAACTATTCATAAACGAACAATCACTATGTTTGAATCATTACCCTTACCATGTCATCGACTAATTGGCATTTTTTGTCACTAGACTAGATCACTCCTATAAGAGAGGACTGAAAACTTTCATATTTCACGCTAGAAATACCCTGCTTAAAATTAAGTGAATGCATCTTCAGCCACTAAGTGCTCTATAGTTTCTAGGGACCTATATATAGATCCCTGCCTAGGACAGACCCAAAAGTAACCAAACTAACCACAGTTGGACTTGAAAACTTGAATAGTCCATCGATGTAGGATTAGTAAGCAGACACGCTAATCATAAACCACTGCCGCTGGATAGACAATTGAAGTTCAGATGATTCGAAATGTATTCCATAGAGAACAGACAAACCCATGATCAATAGTATTTACATCATGAATCATGCATAAGGAACAGGAAGCATTTATTGATTTCAAGGATAAGACGATCGTTACTTTCAGTAAAATGAAATCAAGGCACAATTGTAGACCGATCGGTGCAAATGTACAATCTATGTTTCAATGATAGTTATTTTCACTATGAATGAACTAATGCGGATTTGACATGGACAAAATGTCTTTCGGTCAGTATCGTGTCCACTCCATGTCGGGTTTCAATATTGTGTTGTCCTTTCCGATCAATACAATTGCTGTTCTTACGTCATTGGTTTACTGAAATCTAAAGGTTTGTAAAACAGTTACATTCATTTAGTTTATCTGTGAATATATATTTGCTTAGAATCATGGGCTAATTGCACGAAACTTCACTCAGGGTGTTTATGGCACTTTTCCCTAGAAACTTTCGATTTAGACTTTAGTAGATTTCACGACAATGTTCTCTGGGCGAAAACCCCCTTAGCTTAATTAAAATGAGGTGTCAAAACGCTAGAATAATTCATGTTTTACACTGATATGAACACTTATTTACCGAATTTAGTAAAAAAAATTAAAACACACACTAGATTGTTATGAAAATAAGGTTGTATAAATGTCGTCCAGTCAATTGCCAGATATCTTCTATCGTATAACAAACCATAACTATAGGAAATGATAGAAAACGAAGTTTGGGATTATAAGATGACGATCAGAGACGTTTTAAGTTTCGAATATCGGTTATATATATGGAATCATTAGATTTCAATTGGTTACCCTTCTGTCGAGAAGCTGTATAGGTTACCCATAACAAATCTAAGTTAAGATATATTCAGAAACTTGTTTGTTTTTAAAACATGAGATGATTCATCTTTTTTAATTAATCTGCATCCTTGTGACTGCGGGATTAATTTTAAGAAATATAAATGCCACGGAGGACAATAAAATAACAGAAAACATACATTGTATCATCTTGACAAAAAGGTCGTGTCTGTCAGATTAAGCCCCATTTGCTTCTATTATCTTCTCATATGACTAGTGTCCGTTGTCGATCCGATATTGTTTTTTTTTTTACCAACCCATCAATTCCTGCCTTTTATTGTTGGGGGGACAAAAGAGGGAATTGAACGAGTTAAACATCGACAATGCTGACTTCATTGTGATGCGATCTCTTCGAGAAAAATGTTTGAGAGTGTTTGTGACCAAAGATCGATATCCAATGTATTGATTTATTCCACAAAATTACTCTAGCTTTGAAGAAAAGCACGAATTGACATTTACATTTTTTTTTACAGTTGCGTTGAACGAGTTTTTGTTTCATGAATACGATGCGATTCTGACATGTTAAATAGAAGCCGGGTCGATTTAAATTATATAACTCTTTGCTGAGACACTGTGTGAGTGAGCGTCAGGGAGACATCTGCTACTGAGACTTCATTGGTATTGTTATCAGCTTCACTATAAGAAATGTATGTCGTTAAAAGATCAGCTCTCTGTACGCTATGGAAAGAGTGGAAGCAATACGTTTATGGAATAGCCACACTCTTAGAAAAGGTATTTTTTGGGGGGTTCTATATATGAGCCAACAACGGTTTTTTGCGTTCTATTAGAGTCATATTTTTCTTAGGGCTTACGTAACTGTGACCCACTCTAGAATAACGAAGCATGTTTTTTGTTGGATAATCTTGCAATGGAATGGAGCATTTATATCGAAGCTAGGTCATACCTGGCATAAAGCAGGTATGGATTTGTTTTGAAAACACGTCAAAGAGGTGGACGAAAAACTGGCCCGACTGGATTGCTTGTGTTAAAGTTTGTTATCCAAGACATATGGCTGGCCGCTATTTATTCAACTGAGATGTAGACAGGAGTAAATAGGGTTTGGATACATATTTAATCAGATCGGTGGGCGCCGTTAGGTTTGACCTACACTATACACCTACTATATATTAGGTAACACATTAAACATGAAGTTTAAAATAGCAGGAATATGTAACTTTCGAAGAATACCATTTCCTAAAAATCCTTTAAAGTTGATCGAGTTAACCAAGAGGTTATACAGAGAGCATTAGGTCATGATAAAGAAATGTTACATGCAGACGCACTGACAGCCTAGCGGACGGACAGACGATGGTGTGAGCCTGTTGCCTTGTCCGGTTACATATGATGGACTAATGACAAGCAGTCTACAAATAATTAGAAAATAATATGAAGCAATATATATGGAAAATGTAAGAAACACTTACAACAGCCTTTTTCATCTGGAACCAGTCTAGATAGCAAAGGTATATTGTGTTATATTATAATCCAACTGAGTAGACTACTCAGTGTCTACTGTTAAGGAGACCAACGTTAATCCGCACACCTGAGCTGGTTCCTTGTATAAGGAAGGTAACACTTCACTGAAGTTTGATTCCGCTTAATATCGTACTTCAATTGTCCCACCTACCACATGATCATAAAACGATTTGTGAACAGGCTAAGGCCAGTTAAACACAGTTCATCGGCAATACTGCATTTGAGTAAATAATTGACAATCAGTTGCTTGACTCTAGCGTTGCGTAAATACTATGCAAGGAAGTCAACTCTTGAACAACAAAAGCGTTATTGTATCCTGAACATCGACATATAGCATAATAAGTCTTGACCATATCAAGCTACTTTTAAGATTGTTGTTTTGACACACCAAACGTTGTATCCACAGGGTTTCAACTTAGATTCAAGAAGAAATACATAATTTTTTTAGTTATACAATTTACTATGCTTGCATCTAGTTTGCTGGTATCCTTGTACGTGAATATGATCTCATTCACAAAGACATGCAGATACGCGTGCTCAAGAGGATACAATTCACGAGGACGATTGGGACGAAATCCCCCTCAGTCTTATTATTGTCATTTAGCTAAAATAATAACGTGTTAACTTCTATCATAATTAGGCTGTTCTGCAATTTATTTTAAACAATTCCGGAGTATCTTAATATTTTCTTTTCCATGTAAATTGTTTTGTCATGGGGTGTGTGCATGTCAGGGCAGGTTATCCATAACATCTCGGGTTTTAGATCTACTCAGATATTTGTCGCTAGAATTAAGTTAGGAAATATCAGTTATCGTTTTTAGCTGGCCAACAGCCCCGTGACCTTGTGAGTAAGTTTTCTGCATATTGACAACATAAATATCTTTTGCTTGGAAAACAATAATGTAAACCACAACTACAAGGACTAGTGATCAATCGGATCTTCGGATCCCTGTAACGCCCAATAAGTAATCATCCGAAATGCA
>JAVFBW010122408.1:0-14728 GCA_034783835.1 Mopalia ciliata
ATATAAGTGAAATACCCTTGAGTACGACGTTAAACTCCAATCAAACAAACAAAAACCAAACTTTTCAAGAATATATTATTCAGTATGCTCTGATCGATATCCTGCAAAGTTCATAATGGGCTGAGAAATTTGTTTTTCCAAAGAATCAACCCAAGGGTCCAGCTGGACCCCCAGTAACGTCTGTCTCAGTCGCGAAATTTAAAAGGAATTCAGATAGATATTCTTTTATCGTAGAGAAAGAAGAGTCTGTTTGCCTCCACCGGGATAATATATTTTACTAAAATGAATCACAATGGCACAGGGATGACGAATGGCCACCTCGTGTTCTAAATAAACTCCCAGAAACAATGTGATATGGGTAACCTACAGACATCTTGGGATATGATAATGTATATTAATATCTCTAGGAGTTTATCTAGAACATGAGATGTTTCGTCGATTTTAATTAATCTATACATCCCTGTGCTAGTCTGATTGTTTTTTTGTTTTTTTTTTTCAGAAATATAAATATGTTTTGTGGCCATTATTATTAAACCTCTGATAACTTGCCATTATTGAGGCGTCAAACGCATGGGTTAGCCGAGATAAGACCTGTACATTGTTATAGAATCCTATATACACAGGTGGTCTTTACCATTGTCCATTCTGCTTGACCACATTGTTTACGTTTGACTGTGTTGATAATCTGGTTTGTTTGGCTTTAGCATAACAGTGTATGCACGGTTGTAGTGCACTGTCACTTACTGCTTGTTTAAGAAACAGGTAAGAGTTGATAAACTAAGCATAACTCGGCTTTATGGATTACAACACCTGTAATAAACCAGAAGTTGTAATCTGTAGAGCCTTGTCCATTATTACTCCACTGCCCTCGTGTATATCTGCGACGAACACTGTGGTATAGAAGGTCATGCTCTGAATCATATGAATCTGATTCGATGGTAGAACATGATATTAAATTGAACTGAACAGTCGAGCCTTTGTTTGGAACTGTCAGCAGACTATCAGCCAGCGCCTACTGTATTTCATTATACGAGTTTGTGTTGATAAGAAGTAACGGTATTATTGATACTCAGCATAAAAAATTCGTTATGTAATCGGCTTTGATCTAAAAATAAGAATGGCTGATGAATTAAGAGCCGTTTGTTGACGATCGATCCGGCGGTGGATAGACACTGGTCGGCGACCAATGTTTCTGACCGGGAACAGAGTTCTGCTAGTCGTTTGAAGCACGGCCGCATCCCTCTGCTGTCGGGAATCGGGCAATCCTTTTGTTCCACAACTATAATTTATGTAAAGAGATGGCGGCTTGGAAGGATAAGGCTGTCGTCACCACACAGAGTTAGTCATCGATGGCTCACAGCTGGATCATTGCTAACGGTGAACACGGCATTGCAGAATTGGTTTTAAGACGTGTATTGTGAACCACTGCAGACATTTGGTCGAACAGAAAGGTGGATTAACACTCTAAGGGTAAGTGCTTGACAGACTGTAGTCATTTAACATATGCCGGCATGTCCTTATCATATGCCCTAATGACGAGCACGTGCTTTTATTAATGGGAGCCAAATGCAATCGTATTTGACTGTAGACATGTGTGAATAAGGCTAGTTTCATCGGTCAACAGTTTATTTCATATTACATCAATTAAATGCTTATATTACCAAGTGGACGAAAACGTATCTGTTAATTTAAATATTTCAAAAGGAATCTAGTGACGTTAGAATGCATATATATGTTTAATGTCGATAGAATATCCCTTAACGATAAACGTTCACATAGATTACTGGTTATTTCAATTTCATAATTTTGCCTTTTTATCTTATAGTATATGATGGCGGAGGAACATTTTGTGTCACACGAAGAGCGTATGAGGTCCCCTCGCTTGGCACCACGATGGGGAAGGTCGACCAGTCCGACACACAGCGCTCACGGAAACCTACTTAGACATAGTATTCTTAAAATATCAGAAAACAAAAGAGCTAAAAAGGTTCGGTTTTTCCGGAATGGAGACCGTTTCTTTACGGGAATGATATATGCAGTTTCTCCTGAGAGATTCCGAACATTTGAGAGTTTGATGGCAGAGCTGACGAACAGTCCGGTGTGTGACAAGACGGTTCTGCCTAACGGTGTCCGCCACATATTTTCATTTGATGGTTCCAGGAAGGTGACTGATTTAGAAGAATTGGAAGAAGGGGAGAGTTATGTCTGTGCCTCTACTGATAGTTACAAACGGGTGGAATATTCCCAGAGCTCCACTCCCTTTTGGAATGTAAACACTATGGTTAAGGGTGGCGAGAGTCAGGTAGATGGTTTGGTGTCACCTGTGTATCGTGAGATTAATGGCGAGTATTATCAGGATGACGTTAAGGATTATATCAGACCTAAACTGATCACCGTGGTTAGGAATGGCTCTAAACCACGAAAAGCTGTCCGGGTACTCCTTAATAAGAAAACAGCCCACAGTTTTGACCAGGTGCTTACCGACATTACAGAAGCTATTAAACTGGACTCGGGAGCTGTCAGGAAACTTTATACCATTGATGGAAAGCACGTAAGTCATTCATCAATGAATACTCATACCTGTATACCAGACAGAAAACATGCATGTAAGTTTGTATGTATATAAGATTCTCACTGTGTGGTATTAGCTGGCCGGAATTGAAGGGAGTCTATTTAATATCAGTATTTTGGAATAAAACTTTCTAAATTTGAACAGATTCTAGTTTAGAAAATTTTGCAAGTTCTGTTTCAATATATTAAATATGTTGTGTTAAGCCCATTGGACTAGTTTTTGTAAGGGCTGAAAAAGTCAAATGTGCGGGCCTTCTCCAAAGGACAGAAAACTCTCGTTCTGGTTAAAAGGACTATCGGTTTGTAAACTAGCAATCACCGGATGTGTGGGGCTATTTGCTGCAGGCTTGCTTGATTGGTTGGTTGGTTGGTTCATTCGTTCGTTCGTTGGTCAGTCAGTCGGTCGGTCGGTCGGTCGGTCGGTCGGTAATTGGTTGGTTGGTTGATTGGGTGATTGCCTGGTTAACCAATTGGTTAGTTGATAATTGATTAATTGATTTATTGATTATTGAATGTTTTGATTGGTTTATTATTTTATTGATTGATGCATTGGTTCATTCACTGAATGTTTTAATTGATTGATTGATTGATTGATTGATTGATTGATTGATTGTAAAGTTAATCTTCCTCCATTGCTAAATAAAGACAGCATTGCTAATCTCCAGACAAACTTCTTGTGTAGTTTAATAGGCTGGTTATAGAAGCGTCCATAGTCATTTTGATGTGGGTAAGTGTGCATCGTAAAGTATCCCGAGAATCAATCACAGCTGACAGATGGCACAAACTCAGACTGATAGAATTGTCACACATCACAGCCTTACCTTATTGATATCCTCCAGTGAACTGAATCTCTTAAGTTAATCAACAGCCGTCTTCATCAAATCTATTCGCTTTTGTGGTATTACTCGCCAACTTTTACTAATCGCCTATGTATAACATGTGTGTGAGAATCGGGGGTGTCTGCTTCCAGGAATTGTTTTAAAGGATAATCTGATTGGCGTCACCTTGAATCCAGACAGATCTGCTTAGTGATTATTCGTTCAGTGGAGATTTTAAATTAGTGTCATTAACGAGACATATATAAACGGTTAAGTTCGGTAGACATTATAAAAACCAACACACCTGTTTAACGTATAATACCGATTTGATTTATTGCCAAATAAGTCAGAGTCAGTCGATTAGAACTGCAATCCAAACACACAGGTGTCACAAGCTATGTAAAAGTGCCTCCCTTGATAAGATTAGAGGATATATGCTTAGCGAGCAGAAGTTAAGTAACGAGTCGTTCCCTTTACAAGTCTTGGTCATGTTCTAGTAGTTTTAATTCTTTATTCCTGGGGTTTGATTGTATAGGGCCAAACGCCCTACTTACACCAATAATTCTGGCATGGGATCAAATAATGGGATATTTCTACAGCTAAATAAACAAACCTATGTTAGTTTAAAACACAGGTGGGACTTAGGAATTCTAACTGTAATCATTGTAGTAGTTTAATCGGGTTGTCTCTTACACAAATGCATTATATAGCACGTGTTTGGACAACTAAGGAGATTGAATGCCCGTCTATATACTATTTATATCAATCATAGTCATTGATAACATAATATTGATTAACTATTTACCCAATATATATATATAATTATCTATGATTATTAATGTAATATCAATACCTAACAGAGTTCGATAAATACGATTTAGCTTTGTTTCTCATTGTAACGGAAACATACTATCAATCGGTTGCATGTTAAGCTGGCATGTTCTTCGAAATATGCATTTGATTAACAATGCTCTGTCTGAGGGTATTGTATAAACAAAGAAATATTACCCATAGGCATGCATCTATTTCCTTCTGATGTAATTATGTATCCTGATTTTATTCCCAGGAATGGGTCCAACCTCTGTGCCAATGACAAACTAAAAGTCTGCATATGCTGGTGATGCGTGAATGTTTACTGTCCAATGGGGAATACCATAATAATGAAATATGCCAACTTTCTTTTATTTTATTCTTAGTTTATCAGTGGATGCGTGTTCTGCTTTGGAAATATGTGCCAAATAATTAGCACAGTAAACTATAACCCGGTGTAAAATGCGGAAACATAAAAGCCCACTTTGAATGAGTTTCCTTTTAAAAATGTTTCTCGTCTCTTTACGAGTTCGCCTGTCGACCCTCAGGTATATGAGCGAGCCATATGTTGTGGCTCCGTCAATCTCAGGGGTGGTTTTTACGAGGTTTCATCCCGGTTTTCTACCGTAATAAGGCTAGGTTCAGCGTGAAGTAGACAATCCGTCGTCATATAAGTGAAATACCCTTGAGTATATATGACGTTAAACCCCAATCAAACAAACAAACACATTTCTGTACCAGCCTGGCTCTAAATTATCGACAAATTGTCTTATTTCCTTATCTTGATTGTCGCTATAAGAGGGTTGAGCTAACATTGTGACACACCATGAGTCAGAAAGGCGCCCCATTCCCCGGGGCCCTATATCAAAGCCTCTAGTCGTAATAAAGAGGTTTTGGTTGACGGAGTACCCGTTATTTAGTCATTGTAGTACCATTGATTATAACCATTTTCAGTCAGGCTTGCTGGGGACTCTACCATCTGGCTGTGTCGTTACTTGATTTAACTACAGTCCCCTCTGGTTATCTCTAGATTGGTTAACTATTGAGTAGTGAATGAGTCTAATCTAAGATAGTATGATTCACCGAACACTCACCAATCCGGGTTCTAACGTTACCTATTGATAGTTTTTGATACTGTATGGGCCAATACAGCTGACAACTGTCTCCTTAATAAAATACTCATAAGTGAAAGAGCGACGAATAATACTAGATACATAATAAAATGATAACAACATGATAATAAAGCACCATGTTAAATATTAATTTTCAGTTTGTTTAAAGCAAACAACTGCGATTCCTTACAGAGCTATTCTGAATTCCTTCTATAAGTTGTCGCAGGTTAAATCGATCCATCATGGCCTGAATTCCATCTGCTGAATTGACAAAATATTAAAAGGGGACATCAAAATATTTGCTTTGTCAGTTGAATAATGATATCCGCAGAACGCGGAAACTGCATATATTCGATTATAGCTTATACTCAAAGCATTTGACTGTCTGTCCCCGTGCAGCCTCTGCGCATACGAGTCATTCCGCAGACAACATGTGATAGTTGGCGCAAGACCCTATTAATTTGCCATAAGCCGTAATGTTTACTTCTGGCCCCATGGCTCCCTAGCTCCGCACAAACAAACAGTCCAGGAGAGTCAGCCTACAAACGGTCTAAGAGAAAGTCTACAAACGGTCTTAAAGGGTTAGTCACAATACGACCTATCCATGTCAGGCGCCCAAGAGCCAAACCTAGCGAGTTTACTGGAAAGCAAACAATGTTGATCTGTGAGCCCCACTGTTCTAGAAATTCGTTTACTGTTTGCACTGTATAGGATTTCTTACAGTTATTGATAATCTTGGTATTTCTTGACAGGTATAGCCGTTCTGGAACAAGCACCTGGCTGTCCTTTTTGTTTCCCGTGTGATAAATTGATGAGCATACACAATATTTCTCAGTCGAGTCTTAAAATGATTGTTCTTAACCATTGGCTTTAAGTAACTGATATCTGTGTCCGAATTAACCTGGATTCCTAGAAAGCGTCTTTAAGAACCAATCAGTTTTTACATGCACATGCAGAAAATTTAAATGATTCATTTTGTTGTAACGGGGTCCATTACTGAACGTCATTTAATCTAACTTATTGTAGTTTAGTTAACGTATCGGTACTCCCTTCGTATAATCATACGTCTATACCGGTACGCAGACAGGCTATCTTGCTATAGGCTGGATTATCCACCGACTTACCCAACAACCGACATCGATTTTAACAATTTCCAATTGTTACCCTTCACTGAAATATGGACCAGGGACATTGAAAAACTGCAGGGTTGTTTTTGTGCGTTCTGAAATAGCCTATTAATGACAAAAAGTAATCCTGAATATGTCGTCACTAACACAACTATCTAGACTTCGCCTCATCGCAACACATTGTTTTGTCCGTCGACTTCCTCCTGCGTGTCAGATAATTCTGGCAAGCGCCTGATTCAAAATGTATTGTAATGTCGTGTTGATTTTTATACATAGAGAGTCGAGCTAACATTATAGGCTTCATACCTTGAGGAAGATAAAAGCCGCTATCGCTTGAGGACCAATTAGTTACCGTGTTTGGACACATTGTAGGTTGCCGAACTGCCATCTTACGTTGTTTTATTTCACTTCTGAGTTCCACCAAGTTATCCCCAGATTGGTTTTATACATTTAGCACGACAGCTCCCTCCTAAACTTTCGATGGGCGAAAACGCATGGCCCATACCTTAATCGGTTCTTTTGGAGTTCCACATTAAAATCTTGACAAGGCATGACCGTTAATATTTTCAGCTACAAAGCCTGGAGTGTGATAGGGGTGGCATATCTACCTTCATTCTCTCCCTTCAATTACTTCACATCAATACCAAATAAGCCACCAACAACAGATTTCCAGGATCAGTACAAATAAAACAAGAACACACAACATTTTTTATGAAGAGCAATATTCAAGGCTGACAAAACGCAGGTTGATAATGGTGGTCTTACGCCATATTGGTACGGACATTACATACGTTGACCAGCATCCATATATATGTTGTCTAGAAGTGGTCATTAAATAGCGTCTTTTAGCATCGTTTCTGAACTGATAGGTTGGGAGTCTTTTACGGTACGAGTGAAGCACGGTGCTTGAGACTCAGATCCATTGTATTTGAACATTACACGTGCATTCTAATCCTAAAACTCCCATGTTATTTTCTTTAATTGTTTGATAGTAAACATTTCTTAACCAACATCCATACACATTTTGTCTGCAAGGGGTCGTAAAATAGCGTCTTTAAACATCGTTTCTGAACTGTAATTGGTTGACTATCCCGTACTGTATGAGTGAAGCACGATGTTTGAGACTCTCCAATCCGCCGGAGTTTAACATTACACATATATTCTGACCCTATAACTGCCTTGTAATATTATATATTTGCCTGATATACTAAACACTTATTAGCCTATATGCACATACTTATTTTCTAGAAGTGGTTATTGAATGACCTCCTTAAGAAAATTTCTAACATTGACTTATTAACCGTCTCCAATACAATCGATCCATCCTCAGTGGACCACAATTATATGTTGTCTGACTACAGATGGAGGCGTTTTATTGACGGTGTTGTTGGAGTGTATATGTGTTTGTCATTATTTGTCACAGGGTCACTAGTGTTTTTATTCCAACCTTAACATTAATTTGATTTCTAATATTTCGACACGTTGGCACCGTTGAACAGATACAGCTTTTGACTATACAGTCGGTAACAGCCAGCATAGTTTTATTACTGACACCCTCCAGACGGCCTAACCAACAGAGTGTATTGGGAACAAACAGTGAATATCTGTGGAAATCCGCTTTTTTTCCAGACATTTATTGATTTTCTGATTCCGTTCCAGAGGATCCGCAGCATTTCTGTCTGCTTCCTGAATACATTGGTCCCAAAGTCTAGCCAATATGACAATATTTTGCAAACACAACCCTTGGGCTGATTAGAGAGGGGGTGCACGGGGTCGGTCTGGGGATTTAAAGGTCGCATCATCGCATGTCAAGAATGGTCTGTCCACATATTTTATCTGGTTGTTAATGAAACAAATCGGATCACGTTCAAAACACAATCAGTATATTAACCCAACTGGTGTCGAATTGAACTCTGGTTTGATTATCTTTGTAGCTATAGTCTATTTAGATTGTAGTGAAGATGTTTAGATCTTGGTTGAGTCCGATAAAGCAACCACCGGGTGTTATACCCGTGGAATCATATGTCTTAGAAAAATCAATCGGGATTAAGGGTTTCTTAATCGTCAGTTATGGTTCAGGAAATATTACTACCATCATGCTTTAAAGAGGTACTGTTTGCCAATATCAGATTTTATAAATACGTTCAGATTTCTACGACTGTAGTACTAAATTTTGCTTTAGACAGTGTCTAGAACGCTTTGTTCCGAACAGTCTATGAGTGTTCAGAGAGCGCTTGAATATTAGAACGACGGTATGCCTTTTAGTGTCCGACTGCGGACAGTCTTCAATTGTCAGAAGCCTTTGGGTGTCCAGAGAGCCTTTGCATGCCAGGTTCCAGACGGTCTTTGATTGTCCAGACAGGCTTTGGGGCTCTGAATATGTTTTGAGTATCCAGGCAACCTTTGAGTGCCCAGCCATCATTTGAGTGTCATACTTTCGATGACCTTTGAGTGTCCGGATTTTAGATAACAATTGAACGTCAGAGGTCAGGACCCGTATAGACTCTGTGTGTCATGGTCCGGACAGCTTCTGGGTTTCAGGGTACGGACAGCCTCTGGGTTTCAGGGCCCGGACAGCCTTTGGGTTCGAAGGTCCGGGTAGCCTTTAGGTTTCTGAGTCTGCACAGCCTCTGTGTGTAAGGATCCGCACATCCTGTGGGTGTCAAGGCTCGCACAGACTCTTTGTGCCAGGGTCCAGACACCGTCTGAGTGTCACGGTTCGGAAAGCCTCCGGGTTTCAGGGTCCGGGCAGCCTCTGGGTTTCAGGGTCCGGGCAGCCTTAGTGTTTCACGGTCCGGACAGCCTTTGGATGTCAGACTGGACAATATGTGAGTATCAGGATCCAAATAGACTTCCAGTGTCATGCTCGGGAAGCATTTCGATGAAAGGCTCCAGACAGCATTGAGTGGCATGCTTCAGACAGCTTTTGGGTGGCATGCTTCAGACAGCTTTTGGCTCGCAGGCTTCAGACAGCTTTTGGGTGGCAGGCTTCATACAGCTTTTGGGTGACATGTTCTGGAAACCTTTGGGTGGCAGGCTCCGGGAACATATGAGTGTTAAGCTCTGGGTAGCCTCTTGGTGGCAAGACAAGAAGCCTTTGGGTGGTAGAATCCGGACAGCTTTTGGATGGTAGGTTTCATGCTAAACTCTAGACAGCCTTTGAGTCTAAACATATAGACAGGCTTTGGCCGGAAGGCTCCTGACAACTTGTGGGTGTCATATTGCGGACAGCCTTTGAGTGTCATGCTACGGAGGCCTTTTGTGTCATGCTCCGGACAGACTTGAGTAACAGGATCCGGAAACCTTTCGGTGTCATGTTCCGAGCAGCCTTTGATTGTTAAACTCTCGGCAGCATTTGAGTGTTAAACTCTGGACAGCCTTTGGGTATTAATGTCTGGACAGCCTTTGAGTGTTAAACTCTGGACAGGCTTTGAGTGTTAAACTCTGGACAGCCTTTGGGTTTTAAACTATGGACAGGCTTTGAGTGTTAAACTCTGGACATCCTTCGGGTGTTAAAACTCTGAGCAGCCTTTGGGTGTTAAGCTCTGGACAGGCTTTGAGTGTTAAACTCTGGACAGTCTTTGGGTGTTAAACTATGGACAGGCTTTGAGTGTTAAACTCTGGATAACCTTTGGGTATTAATGTCTGGACAGCCTTTGAGTGTAAAACGCTGGACAGGCTTTGAGTGTTAAACGCTGGACAGGCTTTGAGTGTTAAACACTGGACAGCCTTTGGGTTTTAAACTATGGACAGGCTTTGAGTGTTAAACTCTGGACAACCTTTGGGTATTAATGTCTGGACAGCCTTTGGGTGTTAAACTATGGACAGGCTTTGGGTGTTAAACTCTGGACAGCCTTTAGGTATTAATGTCTGGACAGCCTTTGAGTGTTAACCTCTGGACATCTTTTGGGTGTTAAACTCTGGACAGCCTTTGAGTGTTAAACTCTGGACAGGCTTTGGGTGTTAAACTCTGGACAGCCTTAAGGTATTAATGTCTGGACATCTTTTGGGTGTTAAACTCTGGACAGCCTTTGAGTGTTAAACTCTGGACAGGCTTTGAGTGTTAAACTCTGAACAACCTTTGGGTTTTAAACTATGGGCAGGCTTTGTGTGTTAAACTGGACAGCCTTTAGGTATTAATGTCTGGACAGCCTTTGAGTGTTAAACTCTGGACATCCTTTGGGTGTTAAACTCTGGACATCCTTTGGGTGTTGAACTCTGGACAGCCTCTGAATGTTAAACTCTGGACAACCTTTGATTGTTAAACTCTGGACAGCCTTAAACTCTGGACAGGCTTTGAGTGTTAGACTCTGGACAGCCTTTGGGTTTTAAACTATGGACAGGCTTTGAGTGTTAAACTCTGGACAGGCTTTGAGTGTTAAACTCTGGACAGTCTTTGGGTATTAAACTATGGACAGGCTTTGAGTGTTAAACTCTGGACAGCCTTTGGGTATTAACTATTAATGTCTTGACAGGCTTTGAGTGTTAAACTCTGAACAACCTTTGGGTTTTAAACTATGGACAGGCTTTGTGTGTTAAACTGGACAGCCTTTAGGTATTAATGTTTGGACAGCCTTTGAGTGTTAAACTCTGGACATCCTTTGGGTGTTGAACTCTGGACAGCCTCTGACTGTTAAACTCTGAACAGCCTTTGAGTGTTAAACTCTGGACAACCTTTGATTGTTAAACTCTGGACAGCCTTAAAATCTGGACAGGCTTTGAGTGTTAAACTCTGGGCAGCCTCTGAGTGTTAAACTCTGGACAGCCTTTCAGTGTTAAACTCTGGAAAGCCTTTTGTGTTAAACTCTGGACAGCCTTTGGGTGTTAAACTGTGGACAGCGGCTGAGTGTTAATCTCTGAACAGCCTTTGGGTGTTAAACTCTGGACAGCCTTTGTGTGTTAAACTCTGGACAGCCTTAAACTCTGGACAGCCTTCGGGTGTTAAACTCTGGGCAGCCTTTGAGTGTTAAACTCTGGACAGCCTTTGAGAGACAGAGTCTGGACAACCTGTGAGTGTCATGGTCCGGACAGCCTTTGGGTGTTAAACTCTGGACAACCTTTGAGTGACAGGATCTGGACAACCTTTGCGTGATATGGTCTGGGCAGCCTTTGAGGGTTTAACTCTTAACAACCTTTGGGTGTCAGACTGCAAAGGCCTATAGACTGTGGGTATCAAACTCTAGACAGGCTCCATGCTGACAACCTTTCGGTGTTAAACTCTGGACAGCCTTTGAGTGACAGGGTCTGGACAACCTTTGGAGGTCACGGTCCGGGCAGCCTTTGGGTGTTAAACTCTGGACAGCCTTTGAGTGACAGGGTCTGGACAACCTTTGGGTGTCATGGTCCGGGCAACCTTTGGGTGTTAAACTCTGGACAGCCTTTGAGTGACAGGGTCTGGACAACATTTGGGTGTCATGATCCGGGCAGCCTTTGAGTGTTTAACTCTTAACAATCCATGGGTGTCAGGCTCCATAGGCCTACAGACTTTGGGTATCAATCTCTAGACAGGCTCCATGTTGACAACCTTTGGTCGGCAGGCTCCAGACAACCTCTGGGTGTTAAACTCCGGACAGCCTTTGGGTGTCATGTTTCGGACAGCTTTTGAGTGTCATGCTCCGGAAGTGTCAAGCTCCGGACAGCCTATAAGGACTAGCTGAGTGTATGCTCCGGAAGTCTTTGTGTATCAAGCTCTGGACAGCCTATACGGACTAGCTGAGTAAACCATCACAGAGTCAATTGGAAACATTTATTGATTTTCTGCTTCCACTAAATATGTAGCATCTGTTACATTTCTAGTAGTTGAATACATTACTTTCGCGAAAAATGTGTATCTACTGTTAAAATGGCAACATGAAGATAGCCATACAGCCTGCTAGAGTCATAGCCGTGACTGTCGGACGACCACAACCACACAAGGCTGAATCACACACATTTCCTATAGAGTATAAAATATATACAATAAGACTTGTATATTTCTACAGATGCCTTAAGCAACAAATAAGCCTTATCATTTAAAAAATTATTTGAAATCACTTGGTGTAACACGGTATAAATACTTATTTTGTTTGAAATACTCTAATGTAATACTCTAACATAAATGTTCTTTGTAAAAGTCTTTCCAAGTTCAGACATTGTCCTTATTCTGTTATAAATATTCCGGGAGCATTTATTTAACAAGCCATTTAATTTTCATCGTTATTTCAACACTTTTCAGTTGGCTTGAACCTTCATTTAAAATTTCAATACATTGTTAAAGGTATGACTGGTTTAAATGTGGATGAAATGAATGCCAGGGTCGGTATATCTATATTCATAGTTTTGAAACATACCATACGTTTGTCATATTTAGTTGGTGAATTAAGTTATTTCAAACCTCATGCATTCCACTAATTTCGAGCAGGTGAATTGTGCTATTAATCTTCTTATTATCGTTTAACATACTAATTAATAGATCCTTTAATGGATCTCATTTTGATATCTTAACAGGTTTCCTCGCTAATGGATTTTTTTGGAGATGAGACAGTATTCGTGGCTTACGGTCATGAGAAATATTCATCGGATGATTTTGATCTTGATGAGAATGGTAAGTAAGAAATGCGATTGTCTCGCTTTTTCTCCAGTAGAAATGGTTCGGTAACATACTGCCCTTCGGTGATTTTCCGTCAATTTTGCCGAATTATACACAGAGGTATAAACATGACATGACATTAACTCTTACAATCGAACACTAACCATTCCTTCTTGTGTGCTGTGGGTTTTTAAAAACTAAAATGCCAAGGCTATTAGTTATAGATTGCCACTGTATTTAACCAGCTACAATAGCATTCTATGGTGCTCTATCTGCATGGCCATGATAACCCTTTACATTAATGGTTCCATGCAGTTCTCTATCGGTCCAAGAAATCACTGAGAAGTCAGGGTAGGAATCACCATGGTAGATAACTATGGCAACCTCATGATTGTATACCCGGTTGCCATTAGTTACACTCAACACAAAGGGATTCGTGCGCGCTGTTATTTTTAAACCAAAATGTTAAGATATCAATATGAATGGCTTTCTCTGAAATAGGAACAATATGGAGATTGTATCGTATACGCACATTGCTCTACTTTAATTGTGTGAAGTGATAAGGGTTTAATACCTGTCAAGTCGATCAAAACACTGTGACAAATCGTTGATTTGCGTATGGAGGCTTTTATCCAAGTGGCCCATTTCGCTTCAACATGCCCTAAATGTGTTAGTTAAGACAAGCTGGATGTTGTTTCCTATCTGATAACATTTGATAGTTTGGATAGTCTGCTCTTAATAGCACCATATAGAATTGTGTGTTGTTGATGCAATTTATTGATTGTACTACTGTAGGCCTATCCATTTGGGTCCAATAAAGTCTGGCATCTAACCGTTTTCGTTCTGACCCCAATTCTATGTTGTTTTTCCCAGAGGTGAAGTTTGTGACGGCCTACAACAGAGCATCCAGCGCCAAGTCTAGGGATAGAGTCACGCTCCGGTCACCCAAATCTCCCAGGCGATCCCAGTCTTCGTCCACCAGGAGTCTCAATGGAGGTCTGTAATACTCGCTAAGATATTCACATCACGGTATATCGATCAGAGTTGTGTAATCAATTCTTCTTGCTGATGAGTAACTCTCGTGCTATTACTCTCCTGTTATTGTACCGCATTTCAACCATCTGCCGCTTCCTGCATACAAACTCATTGACAGTCCCTTGTTTATTACTCCGTGGGTACACATATTAACAAACCAAAATAATCTTCTATTCCGGTGATATCAATTCTCAACTGCTGTTAATTGTTGCAGCTTTGTATAAAATCAAGTATAAAAAGAAGGCATATATGATAAGGCCTGGGTCAGAACGTTAGTATTTGTTTTATAATTTTTTTACATACATGTATTTGGGATTTCTCTAACTTTGCATTTTTCTAACTTATGTGCAATTCTTTAGGACTATTGTAAGACTGGTTGTTGGGGGTATTTGTAGACTACGCCCAAACTGTCTCACTAAGGGGTGGACAAGAGTGAAGGACAGAATAACTCTATTGAAGGTTTTAGACAAACAGCGGATTTTGATATGAAATGAAGTATAGTTTTAATAAACGATAAGTTGCAGACATAACATCACATCTCACATTTCAACAGAAAACCACAGCCAGAGGAATACCCCTCAAACAACCTGTATGAAATCAAAGGCCATCGTTTTTTTTAGCCCACAGTCATTCTGACTGTGGGCTATTCTCATCACTCTCCGTGGTCCGTCCGTCCGTCCGTCTGTC
>JAVFBW010122419.1:0-11951 GCA_034783835.1 Mopalia ciliata
AGGGAAGATCAATATTGTCAAGTCACAGTAGATAATGAACAGGAACTCCTCAATTATAAACGGACATCGAATCAGTCCTATAGTTTTTGTTTTCCATCGCTATTAACTGTTCCATTCACTGTAAAGCTGTTGTGGCAGCAGCGGAAGCGACGAAATCTCAAGAAACCTCCCCTACATGTATGTATATTTTGTTGGAAACCTGTACCACTCAGGATTACATATATGTACGTGTATAATTATTATTGCTCAAAATATTGTACAATGAGTAAATGTCAACGGAAAAAATAGACTGCATTTTTCATGGTTTATTTCTCGAAGTGCAATAACGATAAGACTCAAAATAATTGTTGACAGAGTAGAATTGTTCTTGAACTAGTGTATCATTTTTTGAAGATTTGATAAGGTATTTTTGTCTATCATACCTTGACAATTCTAATAAAAATATAAAATACAACTTTCAGAAAACATTTTTAAAAAAGCAAGGACGACAAAATAAGGTAACCTTTTCTAGATAGCATTATGCTCTTTACAATGGTACAAATGTAAAGTTTCTAGCATGAATAGTTTTCGAGAAATGCGCCTTTGATAATGTAGACACTGATTAAACATGAATTTCCAGAAATAGGCAATTCAAGTTTTGCGACTTGAATATATGGTCAAGGGAAAACTAAATCATAGGCTCCAATAAAACTGCTTATAATTAGAATTTCGAATTAATTGTTTCACCAACATATGGTTTGAATACCTAGCTTTTAATCTAAGCGATCAAAAACATTTGGATCGTTTTAATCCCAAGGGGTCCAGCAAGACCTTAATGATCGTCATTTAGTACCCTCGATGCTGTTATCAAGCACACCTGTGTAGCATCTACACGAGCTGTGTTGTAATGTACTCAATTTATTCAAGTAAGGTATGAAGCCAAGTTTTAAAATTATTTCCCGTTTATTGCGATACAACGTGTGCTGTGTATTAAATATAAAACAAGAGAAATTAATCGGGTCTACTAAAGTCTTCTTTATTGCAAACAAAATAAAGCGGACATGATTGATCGGTTGCTGCTTTATTATATAACATCAAAAGGCTACTTGATCCCTAAACATCGGTACAAAGTCGGACAATGTGTAAAATAATTGATGGAAGACAGATTGGTGGTCAAAAACGATCAGGGAGTTCTTTTGGTCGGAAATGAGATGCCTTCCTCTTCAACCAGAATGTGATAAGCTGTCCTCGACAATAAGTTCCATTCTTGGTAGACGTATTGAAGAAATTAAGAAATTTTTGTTGAGTTATGTTAACGAAATGTTGACAAGCGGTGTATATTTATTAAGTGACGTTTATTAAGTGTTCACAAACATAACCATTCTCAGATTATCTCATGACTACAAAATCTGTTTTTTTTTTGGTTTATGAGAATGTTCATGATTTGGATGCAAATTGAAGTGCCGAGGATTAGACTTGTCTCGTAAATACAAATTTACCGTGCGCAGAGTGTGATTTGTGCCAATCAAACCTAATCTATACTCAAATGATTCTTACACCTCTGCCGTACCTTATTTTAAATATATATTTATTCTCCCCAAAAATGTCGTGTATGTTGAAACGACCGGGTAAAAGCCCGTTTCACTTCGTTAATAGAGACGATTTATATCTAGCATTGTTTGCGCTAATATTTTAAGCTAAATAAGAACTATTATTTGAAATAGCGGCCTATACTACAGCACCATTAATTAATACCAGACACCCACTTTGTCATCAAACAAATAAAAGGCATTTCAGAAGTAGAATGCAATCAGATTGCGTAGTTTTTAACGTATTTCCTCTGTTCTACAACGAGAAATAATTCATTACTTCATTTTCAAAACGCATTATTTGTCAAGTATGCTGGAGTTTAAACAAACGGTCCCATGTAGTTCCTTCATGACGCGGAACGCCGGAGGGTTTTTCTATAGATAAAATTGCATTTGTATACATATTAAATTCTATTTAAATGCATTATTAGTTTAACGTGTTATATTACAGAGCGGGGATCGCAAACTATACACCCTGTACGAAATAGATGAGATTATTTAAATTCAACATTGGATGGCTATTTATTTATCAGTTTACTAAATTCAGAAGAGCCATGGGTTGTCCTGTCCATATAAACATCCTTGTGTGATACAAATGGTTCCACGAACCAATTATTTAGCGAACAATGACAGGTAATGCACAAATAGACGTCACAGTTGATTAAGCGGAAGGATTGTCAAAGCCTGAACTAATGGAGGGCATTGCTAAAGACAAACCTAATGTAGGGAATCACGCACTTCCTGAAAAAGAAAACAATCCTTTGTGGAGTCAGAAAGCGAATCACGGGTGGTACTAATAACTTAATTTGACTCCACGGACTGGAAGTGCTACTATCAAAGACGTGTTTTTACATTAACGAAATAACAGGTGACATCGTAGTTTCAGTCCTATCGATCTGAATTGCTAATGGATACCAAATTGGTTGTTAAGCCAGTGTAGGTGCATATAAGTTATTTAACGGAAAGCCTACTGAAATGATTATCCAATTTAACCAGGCTTGCACCATATTGCCTAACGCATAGCATTGCCATATATATAGATTCCGTAAATTACTACTACTTAACATTTAAATCTTTTAACATTTATTGCTTTTTGTTAAATGTATAAGGTTTATCCTTTTCTATAAAAAAAAATATTTATATATTTATATTTTTAATATATATACAGAGACAAAACATTAGAAATCTGTTTAAATCTAAATTCGATTTACAAATATATTGCCCATTAGAGAAACCATAATGCTAATTTTACAGCATCTAAAAGATTTCAATCGGAATAAGCGGACGAGTTTTGTTGTTATTTGTTAATGTAAAGAGGCTATAGGAAATCCACACTTCATGATCCTACAAATTGTTTCATCTCCTCTGATGCGACAAGAGTTCTTCCTAATGGTGTCATAGAGAGTATACCCAGATAAAGTGAGCATTACTTTGCCGGTATGATGCCGTAGGATTCTTATTACCAACACTACATTTGGTACTACGGTACAATATTCACCCAAATGAACTGTTCTCTATTATACGGTGTAACAACAGATGCATGTCGAGTGAAGCATATACTTCAATGGGGATTTTGTATTGAAAGAATGAGGAATTCTGAACAAACAGGCCATGGTCAGGAATGAATTTAAGAATGGTTAATTAAACTGGGAGGTTAAATAGTCAGACAATATTTGGCGTAAAAGGCCCACCATACAAGCATAAAAGAGCCAGTGACTCAAATAAGGTAATGGACGTTGTCCACAAGCTGAAGGTAGGGCTTTTACATACCGCTGTGTACCTTTTTGGTAAAAGTTCATCCTACTTTTTTAAACTCTCATTCATTCCATGCATCGCGAATGTTATGCTTCCAGAGAGCTCTCTCCCAAGAACCTTTGCACATTATTACTCAACGGGAACATCCTGCGCTATTTGTATTCTCGTTTTGTAAGTGCTCTCGCAGTGTTTGATTATACTCTCAGTGAAGCCTTAACATGCTGTCTGTAAGGAAAGTGGATATGGAATTACACAAAGAGCTACCCTCTCATGGTTTAAGAAGACAAAAAACTCAGCTCAACAATAGCTCTGTCTTTATTCAATTGTTTGTATCCGTTACTTTTAATTAAATTCGTAAGATTTTGGCATTCTTCATTTAAATGTTTCGGACAATGCCCTTTTTTATATTGCCAAGTAACCCCTACATTATGAACAAGTAGACGATCAAAAGGCAGCAGTATAACTTCTTACCACTATCAGTCTTTCGTTGTGCTTGTCTTCGGCTTTCAGACGCCCATTGAAAGAGTTTATATCCAAGCATTGGCAGCAAAGCATTAACACACAAGATATTCAAACGTGGGCGAGGTTTCGCGAGATTTCGCTGCTGTCACAACAGCTTTAGCGTTTCAGTTAAAGGGACAGTTAATAGCGACGGAAAACAAAAGCTAGAGAACTCTGATTCGATCTTCGTTTATAGTTGAGGAGTTCCTATTCAATGGTCTACTGTGACCTGACAATATTGATCTTCCCTAAATGCGATCAAATCGGTTTTTAAGCACACTTCTGACTTTCGCCGAGGTGAGCCGTTACATTGCAAATGCCTTCAAAATCTTTGAAGTAACTGGATTTCTTTTCCATCAAATATGTTCTAGTTTCTTATATTGCTAACAAGATGGTTTATAAAGGTTATATAGGAAGATTTTCTAATATACGATACCTTATCTGAAGCCATATTTCTTATCAGTATATTTTTTGCATAAGTATAAATACCCTATTTTAGATTGATTGGTGTTTTACGTCGTGCTTAAGGGTTTTTCACTTATATTACGACGGTGTATTTAAACAGTAAATGACACCAGTAAAACCATGATGAGAAGCATTCACATAATGTTGGAAAGTTAATTTTCCTCCAGTGGGAAGAAAAGACATAGTATTCAAACTATGTATTGGTAACAAAAAAGTAAATTCTAATTTCAACCAGTTAAATTTGAGCCTATATCTTAGTTTTGTCCTGATATATATTCTGGTCGAAATACTGTAATGGCCTTTTTCTGGCGTATTTCTCAAAAATTATTGATGTTTAAAACTATCACTTTGAACCTTTGTAAAAAGCACAATGCTATTTAGTAATAGGGCCTTCATATTTTTTTTTTAGAAAATCGTCCTTGATTTTTTATAATATCCTGAAAGTTTTATTTTACATTTTTTATAAAACTTTTCAGGTTGGGATAGACACAAATTCCCCTGGGATCTTTCTAATCAAAAAATTTGGAAAAATGAAGCATTGTTCACTAGTTCAATTACCATTCTACTCAACGTGTTTATTGAGTCTGATCTTTATTGTACTTTGAGAAATAAACCATGAAACCTGAAGTGTATTTTTTCTGTTGACATATACTCATTTTGCAATATGTATAGAAATAAATATTAGATTTCATCACATTTACATATACGCAATCCTGACTATTCAAGCTTTCAAAAAATATATACATATATATGGTCCTGTTATATTTTCTTCAGCATATGTAAGTAAGTAAATACAACAGGTGTTCTGAAAATCGACTAAGGGGTCCAGCATACTTTAAGGTGAATAAACTAAACTCAGCTAAACTTAACTTTTGTTTGCAGCAGCATAAGAGTATACTTCCACGTGAAGACTTTTCTGGGTTTTTTCGATTTTGCTTTGTACAATGCTTAAGCGTCTAAGAACTGTATTAGACTAATTGTATTCAATAGACAACGATTGCTACCATGAACGGTGCTCTTTTTTTATGTGGAACACAAACTCGAAACAATCTAAATGACGACGTAAAATGTCTTATCAGTGGTAAACGCAAAAATAAAAAAATTAAAAAATAAAATAAAAATAACAGTTCCTGCTGGATTGACATTTTAAGATTTATGAGATTATTACAACCAACACTATTAATCCGAGTTTTAATACGGGTTTCATGTGTGTTGTCATTGACCTGAAGGGCATTCTCCTCCCCCCATTTGACTAGTTTCCCGTTCTATCAGCGAAATAATATTTTATAGGTTCGGCGAATGACACCAGTAAAAAGCAAACCAGTCTGCAAACCTTAAAAAAAACATTTTTAACCTAAAATTATTCAGCTCCGGTGTATTTTACACCAACCTTTTTTTAACGACCGGATGTATTTTGTACGCTGACTTCTTTAATCTTATTGAGAAGAAGTTCCTATACACAAACCAAACTTTATCCGCAACATTATATATGACAGCGTGGACCTAGCTAAATATAATGTCTTCACACTTTCCTTACGAAAACAATTGTGTTGAGCATTGAATGCTACATGCCATTACCCTGGAAGGTTTTATGTCCATCTACAATTTTTTTCAGATAAATCTGTCTAAGAGCTTTTGTATAATGGGGCCAGTATTTAGTCGATTTTTACAGAGCTGGAATGTTTATTTACATCGTGACATTGTTCAGGCATGTAGAAAAGTCATTTAAAAGCTATTGATGAGTCACGAACCCAGAAGTCATTTTTGGACTAACGTTAATTTTTTTATTTTTTTTTCCCCCAGACGTCGACCACTTCTGACGTTTAAAACAACTTAACCAAACTGATTCTTACATTCTTACAATAATGGTGTATTAAGAATCAACACCGAAACCTCGCTAATACAAAGCGTAGTTTGCTTATTTTTTTTTTTTTGCAATCTGACACCGGATGTCTGATTAGCCGGATTTCTTCATATTTAAGATAGCAGTATATTCCAACCAAAAGTAACATTAGATGCAGACAAGACTGCTGTGTATTACAAACCAAAGTGACCGAGTTATTTTTCACTCTTCAAAATATATATCAATATACCCAATTAAGAAAACCCATGTGATTTCTTGTCCATATAAACATCCTATTGTTATACAAATGGTTACACAAACCAATGATTTACTAACAATGACAGGTGGTGCACATATAGACGACACAGTTAATAAAGCTGATGGGTTATCAATGCCTGACCTAATGGAGGGCATCGCCCAGTATTGAGCTAATGGAGGGCATCACGCATTTCCTGTTTTATGAAATCAATCATTCATTGAGTCATACATGCTATCACGGTTCTAAATTCGGCGCCAGGTATACCTAAGAGCTATTATCAAGACGGGTTTTATAATAATGGAATAACATCAGACATCGTAGCATCAGTCCTATCTTCTTGATTGATCTAAATTTCTAGTGAAATGCCATATTGGTTGTTTAACAAGTATAGGTGCAAAGAAGGTATTGAACAGGTTGCCCAAGGAAGTAATTAATCAATTTAACAAGGCTTGTCTAATATGGCCTAATACATCGCATTACCATATATAAAGATTCTTTCAATTCGCTTCTATACATTTTTATCTTTCAATATTTTCTTTTTGTTATCTTTATAGTGTATCTTTAGTATGGAAAAATAATATATATCTATGCTAAATATATATACAAAAACAAAACATAAACAACGTGTTTAAATCAGAATTCGATTCACAAATAAATTAACCATTGGAGAAGCAACAAGGAGTTTTTATAAGGCTTCAATCGGAATTGGCTGAAGAGTTGTTTTGTTGTTCAAATAAAAATATTTCTAAGTGTAAAGAGGCAGTTAGGAAACCCACACTTCATTATCATTAAAAGCATCTTTCATCTCCTGTGATTCGGCAACAGTTCTTTTGACTGGTTTTCATGTAGATGACATCCAGAGAAGATGAGCATTATGCTCTAGGTATTATACTCGAGCTTGTGGTGAGCTTTTTTCTCATACTTTGCTTCGATAAAACACAGTAATTTTTTATCCGAAATTTGTCAACTGTTTTTATAAGAAAATTGCAGGGTTTCGACATGCTCAATTAATTTGTTCCGTTCATTGAAAAGCGAAGCCAGCTGAAACATTTCTAAACAATAACTGTCTTTGATTATGTTCTGCGATTTAGACGCTGATTAGCTTTCCCAATACTGTTCCTGTCACTGAAGTTTTGATTATATTGAAATCGATCTCAGCTGAATCTGGCGACAAAGGCCAGATGCATTTGCTGCCGATGTGTGTTATAAGCTAAAGAGGTCTGAACACATGTTCAATAAATCACCGTATACTATTTATTTTATCGGATCCTGCTTTCGTAACTTAGTTACTAGGGACTGTCTTTTATTATTTTATTATATATAAAATCGACGCAGTTCTTGAATATTTCGATAAGAAACCCTTGAGTTTGGAAATTAAAACGGAACTATACAGCTACCTTTGTTATATCACTTATCTTAAGAGATTATATAAAGTTTTCAACGATATCTAATATTGTAAATTACAATTACTGCGAAGTATCAGGTTCGGTATTAGGTAGTGTAGACAGGATTGTTTCCATTGATGATGTTATAAGACATAGGATGACATTGGCTATAAGATGTGTGCAGTCGGCTCACACAATCGTTTGCACTGCCAAGGTAAATATTAGATGCAATAGTCATAAAGCGTCGGAGACCAAATTGCTTTCCTTTATGTTATTTGGTAAAGTTAGACATACTGCTATATATAAGGCTATATCTAGTTCATGGCTGATTTATCATAATTCATACCAACAGTAAGTCCCCTTCCTCCATAATTATATTTAAGATTTTGTTAGATATGCCAAAGGAAAACCTATTAAATCCTGGAGAAGTGATTTTCGGATAAAATGCACCTTTATTCACTTGGAACAAGCCTTGGTCACTTCAGAAAGCGAAACACACTTAATCCAACGGATTCCTAAATATAACTTGCCTCAGATCAATATGTTCTTAACTTTAACTTATATATGTGCTTTGTAATGTCCCACCTGAGGTTTCCGAAAAGCTCAGTTTTCTATGTTATTATTTAAAATAAAAATATATTCCAACTGAAAATAACATGGGATGCGAATGACAAAGCTGTGTATTGCAAACGAAGTGTAGTTGCGTTCATTGGCGACAGTAGCCGGTGTAGGGCAAACTCTTGGACGTGTGTTGGACTGCTGAGGACACCACCAAGTGCCGCTCATGAGTTCGCAACAGAGGGATATAATGATGTTTTTGTGTTATTTCTTGAAGTGCAATAAAGGTAAGACTCATTAAATTAGTTGACCTAGTAGAATAGTCCTTGAACTAATAAACGGTGCCAGAAATAGGTAATAATAGTTTTGCGATTTGAATATATGATGGGAAAACAACTTTTAGGCTCTAGTTTATGTGTAATTAAAATACGAATTATGTTTTCACCAACATATAGATTGAGTACCTAATTTTTAGTCCAAGTGGTAAAAGCAATTTGACTCATGTTGAGCCCAATGTGTCCAGCAAGACCTTAACTTATTTCAAAGTCATATTTCCGTCAATGTTTATCTTACTTGTTCAGATGTATAAAAGTCCCATGTGTGTATTTGCATTTCTTGACACCATAAATTTGTTCCAGACACTTGGTTTGTTATCAAAGTGTTACAAAAATAACGACTTTCCAGAAAGAGAACCCAATCAGATCTCGTAGTTTTGAAACATTTTCTACAAATGATTTTCCCCTGACCATTTATATTTTTCATTTCGAAATGAACCATCACCCAGAAAAAAACTTATCGTTGTATCTCGAGGAGATCCTGACTTCTTTAGGTCCAGACACATTAGCCTAGATCAAATGACCTGATGGCGCTTTATAAACCGTTGTTGTTGGGAAAAAAGCTGGAGAGTGCTCTATGTCAAGAAATAATTCATTATTTCACTCTTAGTAACGCATTATATGTCAAGTATATTGGTATTCAAATATAAGGTCTGATGTGCTCCCTTACATGACGTGGGCCTCTAGATGGATGTACTGACAAAACATATAATGTGCACAGTCTTTTTCCCAGACATGATATCGTAGTTGGATTGATATTAAATGCTATTTCAATGGATTAGTCTTACGTGTAAAATTATAAAACGCTGATAGCAAAATATACACCTTGTACAGAAATAGCTTAATAGATGCTTTAAATTCAACTTTTTATGGATATTTATATATCAGTATACTACATCAACAAGAACCATGGTTTATCCAGTCTAAATAAACATCCTTTTGTTATACAAATAGTTCAATTATTTTACGAACAATGGCAGGTAATGCACATATAGACGTCGCCATTGATTTAGCAGAAGGATTTTCAAAGCCTGATCTAATGAAGGGTATCACCAAAGACAAACCTGATGGTGGGCATCACGCACTTCCTGTTGAAGAAAGGAATCCTTTATGGAGTCAGAAAGAGTATCATGGGTGGTAGTAATAACTTAATTTGGCGTCACGGACTAGAAGTTCTACTATCAGAGACGTGTTTTTATATTAATGAAATAGATGTGACACATAGCATCAGTCATGTCGTGTCGATTGATCTGAATTGCCAATGGGTACTTAATTGCTTGTTGAACAAGTATACGTGCATAGGAGGTACATAACTGGTATATATATATAAATTTTGTCAATTACTACTTAACCTTTATATCTTTAAACATGCATTGCTTTTTGTTTTATGTAAGGTATATCTTTTCTATAAAACAAACATTTATTTTTTTCTATTTTAAATATAAATACAAAAACAAAACATTTCAATTCTGCTTAAATATAAATTCCATGCACAAATAAATTGCACATTAGAAAAGCCACAAGGAGGTTTTACGGCTTCTAAAAGGCTTCAACCAGAATAAACAGACGCGTTTTGTTGTTTTTCAAAACGAATTATTTTTTAAATGTCAAAAGGCTGTTAAGAAACCCACACTTTATCGTCTTTTTGTTTTATCTCCTTTGACTTAGCAAGAGTTCTTTCGAATGTTGAAAAGTGGTTGTCAAAGAGAGATAATACCCATATAAACTGAGCATTAGTTTTAAGGTTTTTTGATGTAGGAAAGTTTTACAGGCATAACATTTGGTACCATAGTTCAAATTTCACTAAAACTGTCGTCCATAACACCATGTAATAGTAGATGCCAGTCGAGTGAAGCATGTGCTTCAATGGTGATTTTGTATTAAATTATTGATGAATTCTGAACCGAACAGACCATTGTCATGAATGCATTTAAGGATGGTTAACTGAATTGTGATGTAGCACATACGTGTCATAAATTGTCCACCATACAATCATAAAAAGTTCGAAGTGATTCAGATAAGGTATCGACGTTGACCGCGAACTGAAGGAAGGAATTTTACATACCGTTGTGTAGTTTATGTGTAAAATGTCTCAGTTCTTTTTAACCCTCACTCAATCCGTTTATCGCAAATGGCATGCTTCCAGAGAGCTATGTTCCGAGCACTTCGACACATTATTACTCAACGGGTACATCCTGCGCTCTTTGTATTATCGTTTCGTGAGTACCCTGGCAGTGTTTGATTATACTCCAAGTGAAGCCGAAATATGCCCTCTGTAATATTACACGTTAAATAATAATACGTGAGACAAAACATTAGAAATCTGTTTAAATATAAATTCGATTCACAAATATTGTGCCCATTAGAGAAACCACAATGCTACTTTTACAGCATCTAAAAGACTTCAATCGGAATCAGCCGACGAATTTTGTTGACGAATTTTGTTGTTGTTCAAAACAAATTATTGTTTTAAACTAAAGAGGCTATAGGAAATCCACACTTCATGGTTCTACAAATTGTTTCGTCTCCTTTGATTCTACAAAACGTCTTCTGAATGGTGTCATAGAGATTATACCCAGATAAAGGGAGCATTATTTTTTGTGTAAGATGCTATAGGAATCTTTCTACAAAAACTACATTTGGTACTGCGGTACAATCTTCACCCAAATGAACTGTTCTCTATTATACAGTGTAACAACAGATACATGTCGAGTGAAGCATATACTTCAATGGGGATTTTGTATTGAAATCATGAGGAATTCTGAACAAAACAGGCCATTGTCAGGAATGAATTTAAGAATGGTTAATTAAACTGGAAGGTTAAGGAGTCAGAAAATATTTGGCATAAAAAGCAAATGTTGGACGTTGTCCACGAACTGTAGGCAGGACTTTTACATACCGCTGTGTAGATTTTGTGTAGAAGTTCATCATACCTTTTTAAACTCTCATTCAATCCATGCATCGCGAATGCTATGCTTCGAGAGAGCTCTGTTCCGAGCACTTTTGCACATTATTACTCAACGGGAACATCCTGCGCTATTTGTATTCTCGTTTCGTGAGTGCCCTGGCAGTGTTTGATTATACTCCAAGTGAAGCCAAAAAATGCGCTCTGTAAATATTACACGTTAAAATAATAATACGTGAGACAAAACATTAGAAATCAGTTTAAATATCAATTCGATTCACAAATATATTGCCCATTAGGGAAACCACAATGCTACTTTTACAGCATCTAAAAGACTTCAATCGGAATCAGCCGACGAATTTTGTTGACGAATTTTG